>PVKA01011187.1:35190-61921 GCA_004027165.1 Ctenomys sociabilis
ATGCAATTTGTTAACAGAATCTTAGACATTTCAACTATTACTTTATATAGCCTAATTTTGTAAAATGTTCAATGTAACTAATATTGTTTACAATAAGTTATTAAATTGTTTATAATTAAATGTCATTTAATTTATATTAATAGTAAATTTAAATTTTATTAATAGTAAATTTTATTTCATTTATATTAACTACATATTTATACTTTCCTATTTATAGTTTTATATAAATTACTATTCTTTAGTTTTAAGTACATCTAGGGCTGGCCAAATAGCTCAGTAGATTAAAGTGCCTGCAAGCAAGCACAGGGGCCAGGGTTCTATCCCTGGACCTGCTGTGCTGGCTCTGCCCCCAAGGTGCACTGAGGTGCAATTGAGACTGGGCAAGGGGGTGCACACCTGTTATCCCAGCTCTCTGTTGTAAACAGGCAGATCACTATGAGTCTGATCCAGTAATGAGACCCTGAACATCCTGTCTACCCTTCCCTAAAAGATAAAAAATAAAGAAAGGAGATAGAACCCTGGCCCCTGTGCTTGCTTGCAGGCACTTTAATCTGCTGAGCTATTTGGCCAGCCCTAGATGTACTTAAAACTAAAGAATAGTAATTTATATAAAACTATAAATAGGAAAGTATAAATATGTAGTTAATATAAATGAAATAAAATTTACTATTAATAAAATTTAAATTTACTATTAATATAAAAGGGAAAGCACAGCAAACTATAGACACCAACGTGGAAGAGTATTAAAGCAATGGAGGACACGGCTGGGAGTGCAGCTCAGTGGAAGAATGCTGACCCAGCATGTATAATCCTGGTAGTTTTAAGTATGTCTAGCTTGTCTTAGTTGTTGCTGAGACAAAATGCTCAACACCCACAGTTCAATGTTTATTTTGGCTCACAGTTTGTATCAATTTTAGTCCATAGTTGGCTGGCTTCAGTGCAGGAGTGCAGGCTGGCATGGCAGAGGGGATCATAGCGAAGAAACACTTCACAGCAGGCAAAGGGCAGCAAAGCTGCAAAGAAGCAATACCAAAGAGGCAACTAGCCTGTCTTCTTTCTCTCTTTTCATGCCTATCCAGGCGGACGTGCCCTTTGGGTGGTGCCATGCACTCCCAGGAGGAGCCTTCCTATTATCCACACTTAGAACTAGGCTAAACCAATTAGAACAGTTTAGTAAGCACACACCCTTCATCCTACCACACATCCTAGGTCTACTGGCATAGATCTAGGCATTCCTGAGCACAAGAAGGATCTGAACAGAAAATAGGAGCTGACAGAGAAACTGAAGAGATAGCCCAGAAAGGAGAAGAAGGCAAGGACAGTCTGTGTCCTCCCCATCCCTCCACAGGCTCCTGGCCCCTGGCTCATGAATAAGAAAGATCAGCTCTACAGTGTCACAGCGAAAGTTGGCAGCTCCCAAGAACTTTAGCAAGAAATGCACCAGTAAAACAAAGAAGTGGATGCTGCACACTACAGCCAGTGGCCAGACTTTGGGATTGTGGGACAGGATTATAGTCAGCCACACCCAAAATATGTTACTGGAAAGCAACTAAATCAATCTCCATACTAGCAACAAAGTCTTTAGAGGGCAAGCATCCACAAACAAAACACAACAAGCAAACAAAAACAATGCAAACATAGGAAGGAAAGGTAACTAAATGCCTTCCCAAACTGCTAACTTCCAAAGCCTACATAGGGATCAGAAAGGGGCAGAGTATCATAGGCCACACACATAAATTACTCCAAAGCATAACAGCTCAGCTAAGAAAACAGCTCAACTCAGTGAAATAAGAGAATATATCTCACATACAAGGGAAGTAATAAGCAGAAAGACGCAAGAGCTCTAGCAAGACACTCACAGAAAACCAGATGAGTGAAATAAAGTTTTAAAAAATGTCTGACCAATTCAGCAAAAAATTAGAGTGCCTGAAAAGGTTTTGATCAGAAATCCAGGAGATTAACAATCATACTGAAAGAATGGGCAGCAGGACAGACCAATCTTAGGATAAAATTTCAGAACCAGAAGACAGTAATACCTTCCAAGGCCCACTACTCAAACACACCTTAAATGCAACAAGAAAAATGAAATATTGGTCCAGAACTTCCAGATGATACAAATAAAAGTAATCTAAGACTAACTGAAATAAGTGAAAAGTCAAGACAAAACAAACAGTATAAGACCCTGTTCATAGAAATAGTGGTAGAGGACTGGGGAGTAGCTCACTGGTATAAGCGCCTACCTGGCAAGTGCAAGGTCCTGAATTCAGTCCCCATTACAAAAAATAAGTGGCAGAACATTCCCAAAATATAGGGAAAGAAATCAACATATATATATTGGTAAAGCATGCAGGACACCAAATAGCCACAACTGAAAGAGATCCTCTCCGTGCCACATTATAGTGTGCTCAACATTCTGGAAGTCCATCACAGGGGCAAAAATCTTAAGAGCTGTTAGAGAAAGTCAGCAAATCACATACAAAGGTAAACCCATTAGAATTGCAGCAAACTTATCTATACAAATGTCAAAGGCTGGGAGGGATTAGAGTGAAGGGTTTCAAGTCATAAAAGAGAACAAATTTCAACTCTGAATTATGTAGTCTACAAGATTTTCCTTTAAAACTGATGGAGAGGAGCCGAGGAGATAGCTCAGTAGAATAAGCACTTGGCAAGCGCAACGGCCTGAGTTCAGTCCCTGGTTCTGAAAAAGTAAAAATAAAATTGAAGGAGAAATAAGGTATATCCATGAGCAGGCACACTTCAGGGGATTCATGACCACCAAAGCAGGATTACAAAAATGTATAAGGCTATCCTGCAAAGGGACAATAGTGTCATTAAGTCAAAAAAGAATGAGTACATCTGGAGGGACAAATGGCTAAGCAAAAGGGGGAAATGAGGGAATCAGCCACAGGAAAGTAATACAATGATAGGAATAAGTTAATACCTCTCAGTGATAACTCTCTATGTGAATGGTCTTAGTTTCCCAACCTAATGATCCCTGTAGTGCAGGTAATCATTGTGCGCTGCAAGATGGTACTAATAAAAGTTTGAAAAAATGAGCTTACCCTCTTTCAGAAAAGATTGGCTTATATGAACCATGCAAAGAGATGTAGATACAATTAAGGTAGGTGCAAGAGGAAGGAACTGAGGTAGAAATTAATTCTGTGTGGAGAATGGCAACAGTGCTCTGGAGTCCTCAGAACTTTCAGAAGGGCCCAGATCTCTAGAACAGTGATGCATAAAGCTGGCATCCTTTGTTTTCTTTTTTGTTGTTCTTGTTATTAATTTTATTGAGAAACAAATAGCAATGAAACAGTTTCAAAACGAGTTAGTAGGACAGTTATAATAATGAAAACATTGCATATTGTTGTCTTTGTAAAGTTAATCAAAATACAAGATACAGATATGATATCCTGTCCAAACACTATTAGTACAAATCTTTCTTCTCATTGGATTAAGATGGCATCCTTTGATTACAGGAAAATTTCCCTTTTTTGGTCTAAGCCTGTTTGAGTTTTCTGTCACTTGCAAATAAAGTTCTCTAACTGAATTTCATAGCTCTGAGAAATCATTTGCCAAGTGAAAAGAGAAAGACAATTAGTCACCGAATGGCCAGTGAAACGAGAGCTATTGAAGGAATAATTCCAAAAAGGAAGGAAGGAACGGCCTAGAAAGCCAGCTAAGGGAGCTTCCAGGGAGAAATGAGATGCTCCGAATCGGTTCATCAGCCTCTAACAGAGAAACACAGTAAGGACCGAAACAGAATTTACACAAATCACAGCACAAGTCACAACTGGGAAATGAATTCAGGAGAAGGGCAGGGGACTTCCTAGTCGGAGGAACTAGGCGGAACCCAAGTGCAGGTAGTCACAACTACCACCTAGCGTGCACGGTGAACCTATTTGGTGGAAATAATTTAGTGATTTGTTACAGCAAATTAGATATTCTTCTAATGAGAGTGTGGTTAAGGTTGTCAAGCTTGTATTCCAAACAGAATCAATTTCTGGATAATAGGGAGCTGGATGGGCAATACTGCTGCCCTCCGTCTCACTTTTTGTAACGGGGCAGTGCAGAAAGCTTCCCTTCGCCGCACAACTATACGAGAATTTTAAGCAACGAGCCTCTCTCGTTTGCCCCTATGCACCTGAGAGAATGAGCAAGAGGGCTCGTTCACTTGCACCCGCAGGCGAGAGAAGAGCGGTAAAAATGAGGTGCGATTAGCAGGGTAACCTTTAGATTGTGTAAATGTGAAATCTCGAATTTCACCTAATATTTCAGCAGTAATAATAATAATGAGGACAGAATGTAGGGATTGAGGGTTTTTTTTTTTTTTTTTTTTTGTGCGTGTGTGAAATACAACTCAAAATCGGATTATCTCACTAAAGATAGAATTAAGAAATGTATTTGCATGGGTTTGAACGCAAGGGAGGGGACTGAGAGGGCGGTGGGTGATGTATCCACAGGGATAAAGTGGCAACAGGTCGCGGGGGCTTCGAATGCAAAATGAGCGGTTTTCCACCAATCTCAGGGACAAAATGGAAAAATACAGGGAATGTAGCGCTGTGACAGAAGTGACCCAGGCTGTGGACTCGAGCCCGGGTTCCGCCGGAAAGCAGCCTCGGCGAGGAGCCAGCTCAGCCCCAGGTCCGGAGCCAGCGGCCCCACCCCCGGGCCCCCAAGAGCCCGAGAGCCGCCCAATCCCTAACCCCGGTTTAGCCTAACTCCGCCCCTGAGCGCCCCGCCTTGGTCTCTGTTTCCCTGGAGACTGCGCGTCCGCTCTTTTCACCTCGCTGCCTCTGACCTGGGGCAAAAAGGAAAGGGCGACGCCAGCGCCCTGCACCTGGTAGCAGTTGGGGGCCACTTCAGCAAAACGGAAAACCCGAGCTGCTCAGCCGAGTCAGTCCCTCGAGGTTTGTGACGGCTTGGGCTAGGCTGGGGACAGGTCTTTGTCAGCTTCGAGTTCTAGGTGGGCAGCTCTTCCCCGCTCCCTGGCCTCGTAATACCTTCCTCCGTGGCGGTGTGAAGCTTCGGGTGGAGGCTCAAAACCAAAAATGAATGCGTGGCAGTTCACCTGGAAGAGCAGGTGTAGGAGCAAGTCCTTCAGTTCTGTCCAGAACCGGGAGGGAGCACAAGGGAAACTGGGACGCTCCTGATTTTGGTAAAATTAATTAATTAGCCAATTAAATATAAATAAAGGGAACCCTATCTTATAATTTTGAAAGAACAAACTGCAATGCAGTGTATCAACACATACTACAGATGCCTTGACATCCCTTCAGTTGGTGATTCGTTGCCTAGTCTTTAGTTCACCTACACACTTAGCAAGCAATTTAGCTTTTTTTTTTTTTTTTTTGAATGAATGAATGAACTGAATTTCATAACTTGGGACAAGCAGAGTCGTTATTGTGCTGACTGGTAGCTTTATTTTTCCTCTCCCCTTCGCTGTGTTATATGTTGTTTCCTGGTTTTCAATCTGAAATCTGTGAGGCTGGAGAGACTTTCATTAATAATCTGGCAATGTAAATCAAATGAAATGTGGCCTGCTTTCAAACACTTTTCCTACTGTATGTTTTTATATAACCATCAGTAAATGTCAGTTGGTGGGAGAAGTGAGATCTCTGTTTATTTAACAATGTTATCTACCACAGAATGGTAGAAATTTTCAAAAATTGTAAGGCAAAGGATAAACTAATGATTCCTAACACTTATGCATGTGAATATTTTCTATTGCTATAAGGAGCATGATTTATGATTTTTCTCCTATAGTTTTCTTTGAGTTTCCTCAGAACAAGAGCTTGTGGCCATGCTATGAGAAGTTTTCATTCTTATAAATAATTTTGTCATATTTATTTTGAACTCTCCAGAGGATCTGTAATAAATTTGCTTGCTGTGCCTTATTGCCTGATTTCTCTTATGCCAAATTCTACCCCAAAGTGACTGAAACCTGGGGCCAGGTCAGCCTCCGACCCAGACTTTCTCCATCTCCACAGTGGCACCCCTGCCATGTTTCCTGATGTTGGCATCCCTGGGGAAGGAGGGCAGGAGGGGAGTGTTACTCTTTGAAGAATTTTACTTGGGGGCCAGAAATTTAAACTCACACCATGAAACACATTTACTTTGACCCAGAACTCTGAAACCTTTCATCCTGTATTTTTCCATTCTCATTTGTCTTTGCATGTGGGGGCCAAACTTAGAGACTGTAACCGCTGATACAAGAACCAACCAGCAGATCAAAGATTGCACCAAATCTCTTCTGAATACCAACAGTGGAATGGCTTCAGGCGGCCTTTTGATCTTTGTCTCAGCCCTGTGGTGCCACATGTAGCACTGCCCACTTGCTGGCACTGACAGGCTGCCTCTGGGTCCTCTAAGCAGACTGCTTCAGCCCAGGTTCTACCGGTTAAGTTCACCTCGTTACTAGCCAGAGAGGTGCTTCTCATTCTCCTTCTCCCATACGTGAACCTGAGCTATTCATGCCCCTCCTTGCAGCTACATGCTTGTGTGTTTTCCTCTGCAGTAACAAGCTGGGGAAACCCTGATGGACAAGGGCAGCGTGTTCCATTTCTGCTACGGCCCCAAGTCATTTGCCACACTGCACTAGTCACCTTCTTCCTTGGCAGGCCTAGGCTGGGGCTCACCTAGGAACCTGGAACCTATCTGACCAAATCAGGGAAAACACTGCAACCGATGTTAAAACAGGATAGAAGGCTTTCATCACCCTGTAGGTATAAATAGAGCGTGAACATACTTGCATTTCTATCCTCTTGCTTCCCCTTTGGCTGCTTCTGCCTGCCAGAAAATATCTAATTCCTACTTTAGGAGAATTCAACATTAAATAATATTCAATTTTAAGTGATAAAAAGAGTGATTGTGTAGATAGTAATTTTCATGCATTTCAAATATGTGCATCAAGAAATTCAGATCACACATTATCTATTTGATAAGATAAAATATCCTTCTGTGACCACGTACTGATTATGAAAAATACCTTTGTGTAGGTAAGATGGAATCCAAGACTGTGAGCAGAAACAGAGTCCGCTGGAGTTGCATCCACTATGAGCTTAAACTTTTCAACATAGATTGGTTGAGGAATATTTTTCCAGCATGCAGTTAATAACTTTTCTCAGTTTCTAATTCAGCCCTGACCACCCCCCGTTCAGTTTGTGCCTTAAGGCTTGCCAGCAGGGCTTGCAATACTTACATTAAACTAAATTTAAGAGTAAAGGTGCCCCTGCTGCTCATGTTCTCAGATCAGAGGAGAGCAAAATGAAGGAGCTGGCAGCTGAAACTTTAATGGTAGGAAACATTGACTCAGATTTTTTTTAAAAATGTAGTTGATCAGTGTGACAAAGAAGACATGCTCATCTCTGTGTATGTCTTTTGCATTTGGTTTCATTAGATGCTTATATTTTCTAGAAAAAAAATGTCCATGGCAAGGAAAGATGAACAAAGATGAATTTTATATGACAGACTACTAGGCCACCCTCGGAGGAGGAATTATAGGCACCTTAATGGGAAACAGTGCCTGGATCAGATTCTGGGTTTTCTTTCTCTGTCTGCAAATAGTTGGGTCTTCCTAGTTTGCAGGAAGCTTCTTGATGAACCTTGCAAAGGTTCTGGCAATTGTGCAGAGTTTCCCCTGTGCAGTGTGACTGTTATTACCTTCTGTCCTTGAAATCCGCTAGGGTTAGGAAGGGTTAAGAATTGGGTTAGCCCAAATTTACTCTGTGACTTTGGAGGGGAGGCCTCTGGAATGCGGGGGCTGGGGAGTAACCTCCTGGAAAGTCACTTGGGGGAACCTGTGGTGTCACTCAAATGTATCCATAAGGTTCAATCTTATGTTAGTCAGTCCCCATTAACACTTGTTCTGCATAATGTTGCCACTTAATACATTTTTGTTTTCTAAGTAATTCTGCTAATACAACAATGGGTCAAGTATATTTTTAAGTTAGAAAAGAATTAAGCCATTCTATTATGAAGTTATTCTGTGTAATGCAATATGTTTCTGATTCTTTTTTCTTCTAGAAAAGACTGACACTTATGGTTGACCATGTTTTCAAGCTAACGGTGTATATAAAAGGATCCATGAGACATATCAGGCCTCAATAAGCTTGTATTAGGATTGTGCTATATTTAAAATAAAACATCGATCTGCACTAGAATTATCTTTTGAAGTAGGCAGAAAACATTTTTGGATTAAGTTAATAAACTTTTCAGAAATTCAATTCTCACCATCTCAACACTGAATTTCAAAAGGTTTCCCTTCAGGTCTTCATGTTCCCAACCCACCCACTTAACTATGGCTTTGTGGCACCAGAGGACTCCATGTTTCAGCTGCCCAGGAGTGGCCCTGCCTTGGTCCTGACCACACCCACACCTTCCCATCGACATAAAACAACACATTATCACAGCAGCCTCCTAGCTGCCCTCTCTGCTCTCTGCCCGCTTTTCCCTACAGTCTAAACTTGAAAGAGAGCCACTCCAGAGTAATTCTTTCAAAGCCAATGTGCAATCATTTATGCTCCTGATCCTCCAATGGACTCTTTATCTCACTGACATAAAAAACTGACAGTTTTTATTGTAACTTTCAAGACTCTGCATTGCTGGTATACTACCAAATTTGCCCCTAACTTTTGCCTTCATCTGCTTTGCTGTTGTTTATTGCCTGTGTTTGTGAACATTTGTGTAATTTCTAGACCCCTGCTGTATTTTTCACTATCAAATCTTATCATCCATCATTTGGATGGATCAGACATAGCTTACATATTTTCATGATAAGCTATTTTCAGAGTGCATATATTCTATATGCTTTTGCTTTCTTCTGTACCATCAGTCTCCATGCCTATAATGGCATTTTGTGAAGTCAAAGATGTTTGTCTTTTTGTTCACTAACCTTCACCAACTAGAAGAGCACCCTGTTTCTTAGTGGTAGTTCAATAACTACCTGTTGAACATATTAAAGGCTTAGATTGATTGTAATTTATTGTAAGTAACAAGACTTGAGATGCTAGAGAGAGTGATTTAAAATGTAAAACAAGTCTTCCAGGTGCTCGGTGATGCTTAAGGATAGAAGCCAAAGCTGGTGTCCATACTGGAGGGCAGGGAGCTGGGTCAGAAGTCTTTGGCTGTTGAGAAGAAATGTGGACAATTTTTCTATTCTAAATACAGCAAATATTATCCCCATATTTCTTCCACTGGGGCTAAGAGTTTAAATAACTCAATGTTCTAGACCTGCCTTCCTTACCGCTCCCCCTGTGGCATACTGCACTTCAAGGAGGCCTGCTACTGTGCCTCCCACCCTCATTATCGTCTTGCAATGTGCCTTTGACACTGCTCTTCGGGAGGTGGTTCTGTGTTCACCTGCCTTGAGTCTGGACAGGATGGCTATCACAGAAGAAGTGACACTGCATGGCTTTCAAGGCTAGGCCTTGAAAAGATATATATCTACTGACTGATGTTTTATTCAGATTCTTGTTTTTTGAGCCCTCAGCTGTCCGTGGTTGCCATGCTGTGAGGAAGCTCAATGTCTACCAATAGACCACATTATGTATTTCAACAGACAGCCCCAGTGGAGATCCAGCTAAGACTTAGCATCTGTCACTAGATACTTGCGCAAGTGGCAACTGTCCCTCTCCATTGGCGTATCTCAACTTCTGAGCCTTCCCAACAGACACCCCCCTCATCATAGAGCAGAGAAAGCCGTATCTGTTATGCCATGTCCAATTCCTGATACATATGAATTGTGACAAACAGTGCTGTTTTAAACAATTTTTAAAAGCCACTCTATTTGTTATACTACATATTATAGCTGTGGGTTTCCCAAGTGAGTGAACTGGCTCATTGAGAATTACTCTTAGCATTTGTCACTTCTAAGGAAATCTTAACTTGTAAATGATGAGATGTTAAGAAAAATTAAGGCTTGAACTATTTTTATTCATAGATTGTAAAAGGAGAGCAAGGCATAAGCATCTGAAATCCATAGCTGGCCTAAGAACCTTTATTCATGAAGTGCAACCCCTTAACAAAACTTTTAGCAAGACTTTTAGCAAGCAAGCTGATCACCTGAATCTTCAATGTATTCATCACATTTCCTTCTTCTATAGTTAGTGGTAGAGATGCAGCTAAGTAATAAACTGACTGCAAAGCAAATACTGGAAGAAAATAATGAGAGAAGCAACGAGTAGATTCCACTCAGCGAGCATTGCTGCTGAGTAACACCACCTGAGCTCTGCCTATTGAGGCATTCTGTCCGATGAAGGCAGACTGGGTTGCTAATACAGTTTAAAGGATTCTCTGAGGATTCATTCCTTACCATGCCATATCTGCTTATTTTTCATAGTCCAAAATGACCGCCTTTCCCCCACCGCCCATGAAGTGTCCAAAGCCTATGGCATTAGTCAGACAGAAGCTGCCGTGCTCCGCGGGGCCAATTCCAAGGTATGTTCCCTTAGTTTGCAATTGTTTTCCTACAGAATACCATGCCTTCAGTAAGAGGTGGCAATCGCACATCTTATAACATAAAATTGTTTAAAGCACAGAAGGAGCTCGATCGTGATCTCCAAACACTCAGATTTGTTTCAGAAGGACTGATGAACCTCATTTGAGCGTGTGTTTTTCAAACTAGTGCTCATTGAATCATTTCATGCCACAGTTCCTAAACAGTTTGGAGATCTGGGTTTGAACTCAGTACTACATGCCATGCAAGTCCTGGAACACTGGGCATGCAGCGCCAGCCACCAAAACCAGGCATGGTGGCACATGCCTATGATCCCAGCACTGGGAAGGCTGAAACAGGAGGATCACTATGAATCTGAGCTGCATAGCAAGATCCCATACATACATACATACATACATACATACATACATACATACATACATACATACATTTTTTAAAAATTTAAAAGGAGAGTTTTAAGATGTTTCTTTTAAAATATGTATAAAGTAGGGAAAGAACTTTTTAAATGAAAGGTATGTGGCTTTTAAGCCACAAGACTACAAACAGTGACTTCACTTTTAAAGGGCCTAGAATGGATGGGAGGGCAATCTGGCAATGGCATCTGTCACCTACGGATTACCAGGGTTGATTGGGCTGATCCGGCTTGTGAGGCGGATGTCCCCTGCCTCCATCCCAAAGCTCCAAGGAGAACCATTTCCTAGGTCAAGGATTTGGGAGTAACTGAACTCCCCTGCTACAGCCTCCTGATGAGCTCTAGCAGGCACAGGGTGCACCTTTCCTAGTGCGGTAGACAGGAGGGCACGATCTAGCTCCTGAACTCAAGCTGAGACCGAAAATGTGCAGCATCAGGCTGCTGACGCCTGGGAATGGATGGCTGCTTGGCTACCGGAGTCGACCCTGAGAATGTGCAGAACGGAGGACTCGAGGCGTTTGTACCGTATTTATTAATATTCACTGAGATTATGCCCCCTTTGAATTGGCATTTGCAATTTTATTGATTTTTAGTAATATGTAAATTATCAGTATGAGTAATTTGCATATGTAAGTTTGACTATTTTCTTTCTATATATTATTCTCATTTCCTGCAAGGAATAGTGATTAAAGTATTATGAGACATTTTTGTTTTCTTCTCTCATTTTTCATATTTGGGAAAGACCAAAGTCCTTGGACAAAAATAAATACACAGCTAAACTAATCATAAAAGTTCTTCTAAAACAGCAAATCAAAAATTTCTTTTTCTGTAGCTGAGAAATGTTTCGATAGATGAGTAATTTGTATGCATTTCCCAGCTTTATATCTTACATTTGAACATTGTGAAATATTTGCACAGTCTGAAAACAAAACTCATTCTTATCTTTTTGAATAATAGAGATTATATTTTCTTTGCAAGGTGAACAACCACTAAGGTCAAACAGATTTTAAAGAGGACTCCTTTCATTCATTTTATTGAAGACAAATATTTTTATAATTAAACTGTAGGACAAATTTCACATAGGCATTAGTATCTTCTAAATATAACAAAAATATTTGCTTAGTTCCATATCTCTACAGTTTTGAGAAGTTAATAGCATGTATAATTTTTAAAGTGTAGTAGCTGTAAAACACAAGTACACTACAGATACATTGTTCAGCAAAGTCTTAAAAATCATACATTGAAATCTCTTATACTTTGAAGCATCTATGTGATTTAAAAACATGACTTAAGCAGTATTTCAGGAAAAAATTAGCAATGTTTGTATCAAATAAATACTCTTGATTCAAAATCCTAAACTAAACAAAAATAACTTCTGCAGCTGTATGATTATGCTGTGAAACAGTATAAATGAGGTGGAAGATATTATAATCTTTGAGGAGCAGGCTCCACTTATTTAAGAATGTGGTCTTTGCAATTTGTAGGTGTTTTCTTAGTTTATACATGAGGTTTCATGATCACCTCTATCTGCTTCCATTCAGGAGAATTAGAATTTTGAAATGATCCACCAACAAACAAGCTAACTCTACAGCAATTTCAGAATATTTATTGTCCATGCGATTATGCCCTGAATACTTCTGTTCTGTTGGCATTTTATGTGTTTGGGAGCTTTTCAACCTCATAAGGCAGTGCTTTATTATTTCTTTCCATTTCATTTAGGTCCCAACTGATCAAAGAAAAAGATGACATAGATTATTATGTGGAGATGCATTTCAAAGGATTGTCAAAAGAGGAGATTGCTGCGTAAGTACAACCTCTTAAAGGTACTTTAATGTGAAGTTTGTTTCTTTGTCTTGATTCTTTATTGAAATTTCAATTTTCCTGTGCAGTACACTTTTTCATTGAAACATGGCATTTAAAAATTAAAGCTCACATTAAATAGTGATAAGTCAGGCCTATTGATCTTACATATATCAATGTTTTTAATTTTATTGCTTTTAAATTCATATATTTACCAAGATATTATACCATCACATTTAAAGTATTGAAATCTGGGCTGTTAATTACTTATTAACCTTCATTTTAAGGTTTGTTTCTTTCATAGAGAAGAAAAATGTTTTAAGAGAAAGATTTTATATCATTTTTCTTGGTGATTAGATAAAAATAACTCTAATAAGTGCGTTTTTCTTTCCTCCAGTAACCCACAGAAAGAATCAATGGATCATAGTTCACTGTTTAATTGAAAAACAAATCTAAAATTTCTGGATTCATGTTTTAAACGAACAATGTAAACTTTTTCATTTTCTCATTATTTCAGAGTCTAATATATGGGATAAATAAAAAAGGAATAAAAATCCATGAAAATTAGTGAGAAATGAATACAAACCTAAGACAATAAATAGGCTCAATATTGTTACCTATACTCTTAATGACTGTTGTAATCAGTTCAAGTATGAACAATGAAAAATGTATATCTTATAAATGTATATGTATCTCATTGAATTCAGTAAATTTTTAAATTCTAGTATTTTAGGTAACACATCTTTTAAAAATATTATCTTTTCTAATGCTATGAGATTCTACTGAAGAAGTATTCCTAATGATACTTGTGGTATAGGATTCACCTATCCTGAAATTATCAGTCTCTTAATATATCTTACTTTGGTTTACACTATCTTCTCAATTTACATATAGCATGGAAATTCAAAGTAGTTCAGTCTGTCAATAGCTACCTTATAAAACAACTAATTTTAACAGTGGCTGTCGTTTACTTCCCCAGAACTACCTCACCACTATGTGCAATATCTGTGGTCTAACAATTATTCTAATTATTAACTCATTAACTGTCTATGATAACTTGTTGGATAAAATTAAAGGGCAATGTTGCATGACAGTATTGCTACTATTAGAAAAAAAAAATATATATATATGTCATTTCTGCTACTATTTAATATATCATTAGCCAAATACCTGCATGGGCTTAATAATTAAAAATTAAATTACAAATTGAACTTTTGCTTCACAAAATTTCAAGGACTAGAAATTCATAAGTACCTAGTCTTCAGTGTAGACTGAAGGAAAGTTATATCTAAAGGCATACAAAATAGACTACAGTTATGAATATTTTCTCAATAATATTCATATTAATAACATTTCCACTATGGATGTGACCAAATTGATTTCAAAGTTTTCAGTCTATAATATTACATTCTTCTTAAAGTTTCCACACTTGGGTACTTTTTAGACATGTTTTCTGTAAGGTAGCAGATGCAAGCTCCTAGCATGAACATAGTGTGTGTACAATTCATTGTTATGCTTTTGATTGATACGCATTTGAGATCTCACCCCAAACAAATTAACTGAATTGTGCATACAGTAGAAAATTGATGAATAACTTCAGCATCTGCCAGCAATGTCCAGCAGGTTCCATGAAGAATTATACAGATTCTATTGGCTGAGAAATTGCTGCATAATACTTTTTATCAGCCATTCAACTCTAAAGTGATAAATTTATCAAAAATCATTTATTAAATACTAACTTTATGTATAATATTAGGTTTTCATGGTGGGAAAGACTATGATTTTTTCTTTGATATGCTTGGTCCCATCCTGAAACCTTAACATCTATTTGTGCAAGAGACAATGATGAAATGTGTGAGTAGTGTTTGCATTATGAGATGCAACCCAGAGACCAAGAGGAAGAGAAGACCAAGGTGGCAGGACAACACCTGTCAGGGACAGAGTTTGTGTGTGGCCCCTGACTGGTTCGAATTGTAAAATGATCTTACTGGTAAATCATAAATCTACAATAAAGAAGGATGTAATAAGTAGAAGTCTGAGAATTCAACTTTCAGTTAGCAAAAGCAATGCATAGGACACAGATTCATATCATTTTTCTATTGTATTTTCCTTTTGGTAATAAGCATATATATATATATATACATTCATCATATATATATATATATACATTCATCAGCAAAATTCATCCATTCATTCACATGTATATTTATTAGTACATATATATTCATTAGTACATGCATTAGTACAAAAAACATATATATATATATATATATATATATATATATATATTCACATATATATATATATATTCACTAGCACAACTGATGTAACCAGCAATGTTATTCCATAATATGCATAGTCTCTTTGTCTATTCAAAAGACTGCTTCCCATGATATACACTCAAACGTGCACATCCTGTAACTTTCCTACAACCATGATGGATGGAGAGATGGAGAGTCTCTGTTCTCTTCTAAGGATGACCTATCCCACTTGTTTATTGGATTCTATTCCCTCTTAGCAGTTTTAAGACTTTCTCTTTCAAACATGTCTTTTCTACATCATCAATTTACTCTTATGGTGGACAAGCCTGACTAGTACTCATAAGTCCTAGTATTTTCCTGCACTCTGAACTCCCTTCTTGTTCTTTCTCATTCTTTCAGACCCTTCGCAGCAACCTGGCCTGCAATGGTAGATGGTCTGAATCTATGAGTCGACCACCCTGATCCCACCACCTTCTCATTCTTCTCGCCCCTCAGTCCTCCCTGCATCTTTCTTGTCATGTGAAGTGTCCTCTCCATGGAACCCTCCTCTGATCTCATAATAAAATTTAAATGAATAGTTGATGCAGATAAATTTAAACAGCTGTTACTGACAAATTCAACTGCTGAGAATTTATTTTTACTTTGGAATTGATAGACTCATTTGAAGGCAAAGGGCTTCGTTCAGGTTTCCTCACCTGTATTTACAGAAGAAATTTCATACTTTGTTACTTTTTAAGTAGTTAGTTTATTTATTTTCTTTTCTAGAAATCAAATGCATTTTATTTTATATTTGACACTGATGATTTGTTTTTGTCTGAACTGGGGATTGAACTCCGGCCCTTGGGCTTGCCAGGAAAGGGCTTATTCCACTGAGCCATCTCCCTGGCCTCCTTGACATTGATGATTTATCAGATATGCTTTCACCTATTTCATTAATACTGTCTGATGGTTATCAAAGAAACATGCATCTGGAAAAAAAGAAGCATATCCAAAGTACTGATATACTTTGGGTATTTAATTCTGTACAGTATTATCCGAATGTGTTATTTTCTAAAAGGACTTAAAATATCATTTATTATCATATCATAATGCTTTGAATATCTAAGTAGCAAAACATCATAAATTTCTGGGATGGCAGAAATCTGTATATGAGAATACAAATAAAATTGTCTAGGGATAGGGATTAATACTATTTTCTGCTTCAGTTAACAAGGTTTTACATGGAAGATTCAGATCAAATCTGTTCTTGACTTTAATATATTTCTTTCTTTTGTCCTTTCTTAATTTCTGTATCATCAGTTGATGCTTTCCGAGTGCCACTGTGTGAGTCACCTCAGTAACAGTTAGGGTGGTAAATTACAATGTTCACCAATAAGAAACAAAAATCTATTTAATTTCTTATCTTTTAAAGTTTTTCCTATTGACTAATTTTGAATTGTAAGTCTCACTAACTCAGAGTACACTGATGTTTAACCAGTTAGGTTAATTTTAATTTTCAGTTTTAAAATTCTCCCAATGATATTTTTGCAATCTACAGATAAGTTTATTTTACCAGGGCAACACCTGGGTTTCCCAATGGCCAGTATCAATTGTTTCATAACAGACTCTCTTCATTGTGCTCTAATCTGACTCACTTATTTTTGTGTACCTTTTAATGCTTTCATGAAATCACTTTGCTTTCTTTTCATAACATTTTTCCCTTTTGCACATAATGAATTCTCCAGGGAGATTTACAAGTTGAACCTTCTGAGGAAACCAGTTGCCAAATAAATGTGCACTTGATGGTCTTATCATGTTGAGTTCTGTCTCTGATAGCTGTGTTTTGTCTACATTAAAACATGAAAAGACTCAGTCTATTCAACTGTTTTCAGTTCTTTGCTATGGCTGAAAGAAAAGTCCCTTAAAATGTTGCTATTATTGTAGCTATCATAGTATGTCCCCATGTCCTACTTTGTTTTCGGTGTTGAAAACTAGAGGTAGGATAATGACCATGGTCCTTATCTTAGTTATTAAGCAAATAAAGACCATGAGATGATAAAGATCTTTATTGCAGGCTTTTGATAGGAATTACCATATCCAGATCATCTTGGGTCAGTATAATTGGGTGATATGCAAACGTTTAAATGTCTGGCCAAAGAGAAGGAAAATTTTATAGAAGATATTTTTCTTTGATAGGTTTAAATTAGGTGATTTATTGAGTCTTAAAACTATATTTACTTTAGCATTTCTCTCTGAGAACATTTTAAAAACTCCAAACTTTGATCTAGGAAGACAGTTTATCAATACACACACGTATTTTATGTTTTTAAATATATGTACATATTGTGTTTTTGAATATACATATATATTCCCAAATATTGTGGTTTAATTATTAATCTCAATTTTCTATGTATTACTGATATAAAACATTTTAAACATTTTTTTCTTCAAGTTAAAGCATAAACATGTATAGGAAAATTAAATATAGCTAGAAAAACCCAAATGTAGAATATATCATATTCTTTCCCACAAGCCACACCTCCTAGCCAAAGTTGATAATACTCTCTGGGAAAGTTGGGGTCCGCCTGTCATCCCACTTACTTAGGAGGGAAATGATTGATTCATTTTGGGAAGTCTTAACAATATGCTTTAATTTCTCAATTTTAAGTTTTTCTTTTAAAGATTTTGATTATGGAAATGTACCAGTTTTGACACTCTAGATTCTTAAATTAAATATATACATTTAGTACTAATCAATTAATTAATATGTCATTGTCCAAAACTCCCAACATCTTTATTTTAATTTTTAATATTCCTCTCCTATTCATGAGAGACCAGAAGTTACTTGCTCAGAATATTTTCAAAGGAGCCTAAATTATATTCTAAGTACATTGGGAAGCCAGTGGGTCATTTTATGCAGGAAGAGGACACGGTGTGATTTCTGTTTAAAAAATTCACTCAAATGCCCTCCAGCACTGTGGGTATCTGAAATGACAACAACCCCTGAGAGATGGGGCTGGCTTGATCTAAGTAGATGGAGAGGATGCAATAAGAGGGCTAATTTAGAGTATTTAAGTGATAGGAACATCAGTACATACAATGTAATGAATTTGAAGAATGCATAAAAGAAATCAAGGATGGTTTCATTTGAACTAGCCCGAATCACTGAGGGAAAAGGCTCTTCTACACTCAAGTCTCCAGGATCTCCAGTATTAATCAGAACACAGCAAGCACTGGATAATTTTATTTTTAATGAAAGCCATCTACATCCCAGCTGTGCCCACCCTTTCCAGTTAAAATCTTTCTATTCCATTTGGAAATTTACTCTTTGCAAAATTAATGGTTAATACTTAAACAATAAATATGTTTCAGATACTATTTCAAGTGCACCCTGTATATTAATTCACTTAATCCTAGAAAAATGAAAGATGTAACAAATCGAAACAAATTTTCTAGTCCCACTTGTGCTTACAGATGGAATCACAGAAAAATTAAGTGACTTGTCCAAGATCATGTGACAAGAAGGAGTGACTATAAGCAGTCTGAGTCTAGAGTTCATCATAAGCCATGGTACCATTCTGCTGCTAAAGTTATCCAGGTCATTAAGCACTGTTCTCTCTTATTTTTCATCTTTTGCGTCCTGCCATCCTTTTGGCTCAAACACTCATGCTATGCCATCAGTAACTCTTCCTTGCTCTTAAATGGTTCAATTCTATTAGGCATCTTTGCTACTCCCATTCTGTAATACTCTGCCCTCCTTCCATCCTGCCAAGTACACCGCTGTGGTGCCTGGCTAGTTTATAAGTTTCTTCAACAAGAATATAAGTTTCAAGAAAGCCTGGGCCGTGGCTCATGTGTGCATGCTTGGCGCTCATGTGTGCTGAGGTCACAGCTGTGGGTGGATTGGAGCACAGGACGCTTTGTCCCTCTGAAGCCGTGCACACGTCCACTGCCCAGAAGGTGCCCTTTTCCCTCATCCTGGTGTGCTTACTGAGCTTTTCCTAACTTCCAGCCTCAGCTGAACTGCTCCTATCTCTGTGAGGCCTCCTTTGGACCATCCTTATCACGCAGTAAAACCCAAAGCTCCTGTTGAAACTATCCTCATAGCCACTGATGATAATGTCTATGTGAATATTTATGAATATTTAACAGACTATAGATGATGACCCCTTAGTACTGACAAATGAGTGAGTAGTTGTGACTCATTAGTTTGGGGATCATGGTCAGCATTTTAAAAATGAAAATCAAAATAGAATACAAAAGAGTGCATCCTAAACCGTAAGGCTGAATACTGCAAGTCTGCCAGGTGTATGGGAAGAGAAGTTGGGCTCTAAAACCAGACTATATGCATCGAGTTCCCACTTTACACTTGCTGACAGAGCAACTGGCTGACTGTGGGTAAGTTCCTCAACTTTCTCATCCCTAGGTTTCCTCGCCTGTAAAAGATAGAAGTAATGATAATAGTGCTGGCTTAATAGGATGGGCATGAGGATTGACGACAAAAACTTGGAATATTTTGTACCAATACTTCTAAAATTTTGCTTCAAAATTTACATATAGTTTGTATATGTGTAAATGTCCTGAATTGCAATATATATATGTCTTTCTTGGGACGGGGACATAGCTTGGTGGCATAAAGTGCCTGCTTGGCAAATGCGAGGTCCAGAGTTTGATCCCCAGCACAGCATGCCCTGCAGACCGCAGAACCCCAGGCATGCCACACTGGTCCCGAAAGCAGCCATGGCGGTGCATGCCTGTAACACCAGTGCTGGGAAGGCTAAGACAGGAGGATCACTGTGAGTATGAGCTGTGTAGTGAGACCCTGTTGAGAATGAATAAAATAAATGTCCTTCTTACTACAAACTGCAGAAGGAACAACTCTGCTCTGATCAGGGAGACTTTGAAAGCCAAATTGTATTTTCTTCACCCTTAACATTCTTCTTACTTTCATGAAATAACATTTACTTCTTACTTTTATGCTAGAATAAAGAAACACAAAGTTAACATGTTGTGTTCCACACCTGTCAGATTATAACTAGAAAATGAAAAAAAAAAAATTAAAGGGCAAGTATATGGACATACCCCTAAAAGAAACATTATCATTCTTCTACAGGTTAAGTTTCATTCTGAGCTTCTAGGCAGATTGGGGAAATAGAGGTTGTGATGGAGAATGGGATTTTCATTATTGATGAAGGAAGGGATATACATTAGTTTTTCAAGAGAGACAAGCTTTTATCCTGATAAAAAATTCTAAAAGAAATTTATCACATGAACTTATCCAAGCAAAATGGAGAACTGTAAAAGATCTTTGGAACCTGAATAAACTATAAAATGACTGTGTAGACAACTTGTCATAATTGTTACATGCCTTGTCCAAGTTTTGGTTCAAGCAAGATGGGAACAGGGAAAACACATTAAATGATTGTTGTGTGTTCATGTCTGTGTTAAGCAATCCTTACAACTCTAAAAACAGTAACCCTTGTTAATACTCCATGAGGTCAAGGCATTGAGGTAATTTATTGTTTCAGAGAAGTGGGAGAAGGGCTGGCCTCATACTCAGAGGACTAAAGTGCCCAATGAGGCAGAGCGCAGTGGCCCGTATTGGTCCTGCCCTCAGGGCCCACACTGAGACATGATTGAGACTGTGTGTGGTGGTGCTAACAGAAGAGAAATAAACACTTCTGCAGCTACAGTTAGTGATTCCATCTGCATTTGCTCAGTCATTGCTAGAAAATCAGTAACTATAGAGAACCCTTGAACAATATTTTCAATCACCTCAAATAATTAACATCTACAGAATATTTTACCAGGCAAGATATATGCTTTTTCAAGTATTCATAAAGCATTTTTTAAAGTAGTAAATATTCTCAGCCATGAAACAAATGGTAATATACTCTGTCTCTCTGTTTCTCTGTCTCTCTCACTCTGTCTCTGTCTCTCTCACTGTCTCAGTCTCTCTGTCTCTCTCTCTCTCTCTCTCTCTCTCTCTCTCTTCCTGATATTTGTTTTTGAGCTAGTGTTATGTTAACTCCCCAAGCTGAGATTGCTATTGTGAACTGTCTGCCTCAGCCTCCCAAAATGCCTAGATTCCCTCTGTGGTCTGCTTCCATTGGCTTTCTCTCCTGTGTCCCCTCCCCTAGATAGTCATAATGAGGAGCTGGTTTATGGAATTCGAGAAGAAGAAAAGGCTGTACAATCCAGAAACAGTGCTGAAGCCAGACATCCAAATGTCTGCAATGTTACTGTGGAGAATGACAGGATAAAGCGCCTGAAAAATTTTAGAGATCCTTTTAATATAAATGTGCATGTTCAGGATAGCAAGACAGGTGATCAGACATCTGAGATTTATGTGTATTAAATGCACTGTTTAATGTAGGAAGGTAACATAGCATGTATTTTATACATTATATACATGATGCAAAAATATTAATGTGAGAAATTAAACCAGCAAGAATTAAATTTATTAAATGTCTTAAAATCTTTCCCCAAAGTGAAGTGCCACTTATACTAAGTGATGTGTTTACTGTATGTACACATACTTGTACACAGGCATAAAAAAATATATGTCGTGTTCTACTGATTTATTTGCCTTTGCTTGTGTCAGTGCCATAACTCTTTTTATTAATGTAGCTGAAATACATTTTTATATCTGGTAGACACTGCCCCTTTTTGTTTAAATGATCAAATCTACCTCATGTATTACTGTTTTCTGTGATTCTTAGAATTACCTTGTCAAGAGTGAGGAAACATAATTGAGTTTTTAGGGGATTGCACCAAAACTGCATGTTATCTTAGGAGAAGGAACATATTGATTCCCATTTTAACAGGGCCCTTAGTCTCAGCAGTGTTAATAGCGGTAACAGCAGCACCCTTCACCTCCCTAACTGCCGTGAAAGTGATTCCTGTGGACTGCAGATCGTAGAGCTTTTCCTCCCAGGATTTTAGCTGACACGTACCACTAGGACGAGGAATTCTATGAGGCTCTGCTTTTCTTAATTATGAATGAGTTTTGAAACGTATTAAGTAATATTCTACCATCTGCTGAGATGATCATAAAATTTCTAGATTTTTCTAATTTTGAACTATTACAATCCTGGAATAAGCCCCCTTTAGTGATTAGGGAATTAACATGTGGTATGTGAGTGTGTGCATGTGTGTGTGTATGTGTGTGTGGGTGCACATGCGTGCATGAATTTTGTATCCAAGTAAAAATTATGCTATTATCTGAGATTAGGTAAAAGGACCTGAAGAATTTTTCATCTTTTTTATGTTTTGGAGCATTTTGGATGAGGTGGAATTTTCATATTATTTACAGTTTGACAGAAGTCCCTATAACTCTAAACAGTGTTGCTCCTTTCGTGGGAAAGAGGTTTAGAGAAAGGAGACTAAATCTCCTGTTGTAATTTGCTTTAATATTCTCCAGTGGTTTGATAACTGGCACTTTTAGGACATTCCTAGGCCTATAGATTTTATGTTTATTGCATAAAGTTTGATCTGGTATTTTTGGACAATGTTTAAATCTCTTCTGTATCAACTAAAATAATTTCTACATCTCAGAGGTAGAATAAAAACAAGGAAGGGTGACTATCTCTAGAATTGGGTCGCCTGGGTTCATTCCCCAGTTGCATCTCTCCCAAGACACGTGTTCTCGCTTGTGAATTAAGTGCTCTGTGTTGCAGTTCCTTCATCTGTAGATGGAGACCATGCTATAATACCTACCCCCTAAAATCCCCTAAAACTGATATTAGTGGTAAATATTACTAAATATGGTAATATTTAAATGAGATGACCATAGGCAAAGTATTCAGAACAGAACCTGGCACACTGTGGTGAAGCAGAAGTTGCTACTCTAATTATATTGGGAAGCCATGTGGCCTTTAAAATCCTGTGCTGTTCGATGAGACCGACTTTTAATCCTTACAGGTGTACTTGCAAAGAAGGCTTTCTCTTCTCACAAACCCACTTGCTTTGTGGTCGTCTGTACACATTGCTTTTTGGGTCAGTTTATTCTCCTATAGTTTTATGTGTGATTTCCCTCATAATATTTCCTTTATTGCTCTTTGTCTGGATTTATTTCATGGTGCTTATTTTGTTGGGTTGTTTTTCTAGTGTTCTGAGTTGGAAGCTAGCTTTCTCACGTGTGTCATTTTCTGATTATTAACAAATGCACTTCTATAAGCTTCTTTCTGAGTGGGAAGATTTCTTTTTCCAGCATTTGATATTTAGATACTTTCAAAATTCTAAAGATATTAAAATTTCCATAGTGGCTTCACCTTTAGGCAATGAATAAATTAGAAATGTATTTATAAATTTGCAGGTAAGTAGTCTTGATTTCTTTTTCTTTTGGGGTTTGCTGTTTTTCAAAGGGAAATGCAGGAATGGAGAGAGAGTCTTTCCTTGTACTCAGAGAATAAATGGTGTACACTATCAGTATATGATATTTCCAGCACTACAGAGTCAATTTTCATCAGTAAATCTTACATATTTAAATGTATATTCTTTATTTATGTGGCACATCATTTCTATAGAAATATCTACCAGAATTAATAATCAAATAAACCTGTTTATTCCATCAACCCAGGCAGTTCAAATAAATTTTCTTCTCTCTTTAAGTTTCTGAAAATGAAGCCATTAGCATCAGTTTCCTTCTATTGTTAATTTTGTATATTTCAAAGTTATGTTATTAGGTGCGCTGTTTCCTACCTGGTGTATTTCTCAGTAAATTAATCCATTTATGAATCTCTGTTAGTCTTATGTTCCTTTAATTTTTTCCTACCTGGGTATGTTTTGTTTGATATTAATAATGTCCGGGGCTTTCCTTTTGTTAGCACCTGCGCCATTATAAGGGAATACAAAGGAAAGACATCCAGAGTCTCTGCCTGTTACTTTTCTACTTCGCATCTTTTTAAAATTTGAATTCAAGACTCATCTCATATGCTTTGGGTTTACAGTATCCTCGCTGATGCACTAATTTGGTTTTATAACTTAGGCTCTGGTTTTAGCTATTTTTTTTCTAGATGTTTGAAATAAGTACCATGAATTAAGCGTGACACTGAAGAAAATAAGAGAGTTACACACAGATGTTGTCTGCCCGAAGTGTCAGAGCGGTCCCTTTACTTCCCTTTTCCGTCGCTGTGGTTCTCGCTCTGTCCCGGCCACTTGGTCGCTGGGCAGCTCCTGAGGAGCTCTGAGCTCCCGGCTTGCGTGAGCAGCACACGCATTCTCTGCAGCAGCAGCTAAAGGATGTGTAATGTGAGCGGTTTCTTCTCGCGGCTTACAGTTTCGGACTTACCACTGGAATGTATAATTCCAGTAGGATGGAAGGCACTGTATTCTTAATTTCAGTCTTACTATAGGGAAAATTAAAATAGGTTTAATAAAAAATAGAAGGCAGTTCTATAATAGAAACTCAAAACCTCAAAGAAATGGAATTCATGGAAAGTTGACATTTTGTCTTAAATTATAACAGATTTCTGACCCCCAAAATATGCACAACCAGTGCTAGAAACAATGTGAAAATCATTTGGCTTGCTTTGTTTTTAATTTTATGAAAATAATATGCAATGTATTAATTATTGAAACTGTCCTAACCTGTTTTGAAACTGTCTCATTGCTGTTTCTTTATCAA
The DNA here is from genome assembly GCA_004027165.1 of Ctenomys sociabilis. Lineage (NCBI taxonomy): Eukaryota > Metazoa > Chordata > Mammalia > Rodentia > Ctenomyidae > Ctenomys > Ctenomys sociabilis. The sequence goes on from PVKA01011187.1 coordinate 59,724, forward strand.
TAAAATTAATTTAAAAAATAATACTTTCATAAAAAGGAGAAAAAGTAAAAGGGGACAGTTAATAGTTTGTACATAAGGAGAGTTTTATAAGAAATTTTTTTCCTCATGACAAAATGTCATTACCTCTGCCAAAGAAATGTCATCATCAAGAAGCCCTCACTCGGGTTTTGTTGTTTACTCTTACACTATTTTCTGTTACGCTGCTGAAGAGAGCATGGGTAATGTTTTGTTTTCATTTTTAATTTATGTGATTTTTTTCCTTTGTATTCTACATATTTCTCCTAAATACTTGTCATGTTTGTAGTCTCATGTTTGCTCTTTTTGTCTCATCATTTTAATACTTTTTTGAGTGTTATAAAAGGAATATACATTTAGAGGGAGCAGTGTCTGACTATATTGCACAAAGCCATAGGGGTAAAGAATTGATCGGCTTGCTTTTCCCGAGGAAACCTCTGCATGTGGTTGTTTAATGTGAAAGGTTTTTTTTTTTTTTTTCCTTGAAAAGGTTAAAAAAACTTCTAATCAACTTTTGTACATTATGTAGAAAGAACTTCATTTTCTAAACTCTGCAAAAGAAAGTTTCATATTTAATGGGATATCATGAATTATTCCATTTATTATCTACTTCCTCCTTTCAAAGACATGATCTGGATAAAAGGCGGGGTGAATAATTTCAAAAAATACAATACATTTTTAATGGGAAGGTGCAAACTACAGATTCTCATGACTATTAGCAAGTGTAGAGGAAACAGAATTTTACTTGCAAAACTTGTCAAACTCTTGCAAAGAAAAAAATGCATGACACACTTTAGTGAAACAGAACATGATGGACCAAACTTTTCTTTTTAAAGCAACTTGTTGTTTTTACTCAGTTTTATCTTTATATTCTCCAGCTTCCTGTGTTTTCCCAAATTTGATATGCTACTCAATTTTTATAGAAAACTGACAGCTCTGTTATTTGTAAATATGTGAGAGAGCTGACAGAAAAATACTTCGGTGATAGTACTTGAGAAAACCGTGCTAAGTAATACATTTCCAAAATACATGGAGGGCATCCACAGTTATGTTTCAAAAATAGAATGAATATCATAATTTATAAAATCTCATGTTAACACAAATTATAAATAATAATTTTAGACCAGATATTGCTATTGAGATAACAAGGATATATACATATTTGCAATTGACAGGCACCTCATTTTTTCTTCCTTTTTTAGTTTTGCTGTCCTTATATAGATTAAAAAATAGAATAGAATTTTACTATTCGTTTAGATCTCTTTTTTATTATTATAACCCTGTTGAAGAGCTAAGTTCAGTTTCAGAAGTTATTTTTCAGCCTATGTGTAATAGTAGGTTTCTTATGATTGGAAGTTACAGTATAACTGGAACAAAAAGAACATCCAATTATACGATTGGATCATTTGGCCAAAGGTGTTGGGACTCCTGTTTCATTCTGACCTGAATATACTCTCCAAAGAAAAAAAAAGCTCTTTTAAAAAAACAGCATTCAGTTCACACAGTGCCAGGTTTAATCTTTAGCCTGAAGTTTGAATTTCTGAAAGGCATTTGCAGATAATAAAACCATTTGTGAAACTTCTGTATAGAATTGACCTCACATAGCAGTTTTTCTAGTCTTTCTCACTAAACTCCTAAATAAATGCTTGTTAAAATGTGACTAAGTTTGAAATAAAAGAAAATGGTGTTAAAATGCCAGGCTACTGCTCCATGGATAAACACTGGGGTTATGCTTTGTATCTCTGATGCAATTTCTTCACTTCCAATGAAAGCTATCATACTTCCAATATTTGATTAGATGGAAATCACTTGGAAAGTGATTTCTAAAGAAGACATATATCTTCTATCATAGAAGACATATATATATATATAAACACCTTTATATTATTCAGGAAATTATTTAATGCCATTAGAAGAACTGTAGTCCTGTACTGCATGCTTAAAAAAAATTACAGCTTTTCTCTGCTGTCTGGAATTTATCATCAGCAAAAAGACTGTTTGATTTTGAACATTTATCAGACTCATAAAATTCTCTAGTTTCAATGCTGACCATAGATCTAAAAATTGAGTCTGTAAGACGGTTTTTATTTCACTTGGCGCATGTATTCATTCCATATATTCTAAAATAAAATCACCCACCTTGAAATGAATTCTTACACTGTTGGAAGAAATCTTTGCTGAAC
>PVKA01011188.1:0-61822 GCA_004027165.1 Ctenomys sociabilis
CTCGTGCATATGAACTGGGGCTCCCCAAAGAGGCTGACATGGGCCAATCCAGAATCTGGGACTTTGTCCCAATGTCTGCTCTGCTGGCAACGGTGCCTCCTGTCTGCATGGGGAGGCAGTGACCACCCTGCCCTGGGCCGTGCTGGGCAGAGTTGGTGCTGAGTGCTCAGTGCCTTGGGCTGATGCTGCATGAATCCCACGTTCACCTCCCCAGAAAGGGCCACAGAGGACAGGCCACAGACCTTGGGTCCCGAGGAAGGAGCTCTGGTTCTGAACATCACCAGCTGTGGGCTCTGGTCATCAGTGAGTGGCGCTGATGGGTCTTCTGTAAAGTAGCAAACACAGGGCTGCTATGGAGACTAAACTGGGAATTAGTGGAGTAACCAAAACCAGCCCCGATTTCACACCTCTGGGTCACACTTGTCTCTGCCTGTGACACCTACACACCCAGAACCTCTTCCCAGACCTGCCCACCAGAGAGCTAGGGTTGGAGCTAGTGCTGCTGGTTTCTGACGAGGAAACTGAGTCTCAGAAGGCCCAGAGGTCCTCAGCTTTGTCTGTCTGTCTCTCCCAGGACACAGCATTGCCCCTGGCCTGGCTGGTCTGCTGGGGAGACGGGCACCACGCTCCAGACAGCCTTTCATGGTCACCTTCTTCAGGGCCAGCACAAGCGCCATCCGTGCCCCTCGCGCAGTGCGACCCCTGAAGAGGAGGCAGCCGAAGCAAACCAATGAGCTGCCACACCCCAACAAACTCCCAGGGATATTTGGTGAGGGCTGGGCCCTTGGTGACTTTGCCAAGGGCCACTTGACCTTGTGGGGCCAGGGTGGCCGGGAGGGTTATTGCCAATGCTGGTGTCTACAGAGCGAAGCAGGAGGGGCCATGGGGTGGCCAAGTGTGCTTTGAGGCTTCCTGCTGGAGGTGCCAGGCCCCATGGGCTGAAAGACAACTCAGGCCCAGCCAGGTCCAGCGCTGCTCCTGCTGAGCCAGGGCGTAGAAGGACCAGTGATCCAGGCCTACGATTTATGAGAAAAAAGGGCTTCATTTCATTGCTCTTTTTCTGACAAATGTGCCTGTGAGGGCGATCTGCACCCTGGGATCCCTCGTGGGAACTGCATAGAGTCCAGGAAAGACCTGTGCCGTCTGTCCCTGCAGATGACATCCACAGCTCCCACGGCCGACAGGTTTGCCGGCGGCACGAGCTCTACGTGAGCTTCCGGGACCTGGGCTGGCTGGTGAGTGGGCTCCCTCTAGACTGAGATCCCAGCTGAAGCTCTAAGTGGGTCTCCAGGAGGAGGAAGAAGAGGAAAAAGAGGGCGTTTTCTTTTCCTGAGGCCTCCAAGTTTTCTACAGTGAGGCTGTGTCACTTTCATGGTGTAAATGTAGCTTTTTATATACACAAAGCCACAAAAATGGGAATTACTGAGCCCTGGGCTAACTAAAAATCCCAGCTCTGCCAAAGGGAAAGTGAGCTGGGTGGGTGGAGCCTCCAAGTTCGCTGGGACTGCAGCTCCAGGATGCGTGGGCAGGCTAGGAGGGCTGTGGGGAGAAAGCAGAGGCGATGGGTGCAGTGGGGCTGGAGCATGGCCCAACCCCGAGGACTCTGGGGTGGACACTTCCCAGGAGGGGGTGAAAGTGGGTTTGGAGCCTGAGGGTCAGGGTGGGGGCGGGGCTGCCTTCGGCCATCCTGACAGGTGCTGGGCTGGGGGCTCTGGGCATGCAGGTGGGACTCACCTTCTCCCATTCCCCCAGGACTGGGTCATTGCCCCCCAAGGCTACTCAGCCTACTACTGTGAGGGAGAGTGCGTCTTCCCGCTGGACTCCTGCATGAATGCCACCAACCATGCCATCCTGCAGTCCCTGGTCAGTACTACAGCCACCCTTGCTGGTGGGGACCCTTAGGACAGGGGTCTGGTTCCCTGGGAAAGAGGTGACAGCAGCCACAGGGAGAAGCTGCATGAACCCTGTCATGCAGAACACACTGCACATGGTGGGGTTGGTGGGCAGGTGGACCTGTGCAGACGCAGTTGAAAGGGAAACCCAGGAGCTTTCAAAGATGCAACTCAGCTCAGCCTTTGTGTCCTGAGGATAGACAAGACCTCAGGGAGACCAGCAAGCAGCCCAAGGGCCTGGCCAGGAAAAAGGAGCATGGGAATGGTGGGGTGGCGGGAGCCCACAGCATGGTAGGGGAGGGAGCCTTCAGGTCCTGAGGGCCAAGAGGAAAAGCGGGTCCCTCTGGGCCCACCCCTCAGCACTACTGTGCATGCCAGAGCCAGTGAGATCTTCCTATCTCACCCACTGCCCATGTACTTCTCAGCTGGGGAACTGTCCTTTGTGTTATTCCCAGGGGAGGTCTGAAGCCCTGGCCTGGCATGCGCATCCCCCAGTTGCCCTGCTCCACATCTCCCTTCCATGCTTGTTTTATGAGGCAGGGTCTCATTATCATTGTAAGATGGCCTTACACTCACTATGTACCCCAAGTTAGGCTCAAACTCTCAGCAATCCTCCTGCCTCTGAATATTGGGATTAGAGGCATGTGTCACCACATCTGGCCCCAGGTGTCCATTTTGAATTCAAGGTTTCACCAGAGCTCCAGCTGCAGGAGCTGAGGGCCTGTTTTGTCAGTGGGTTGCCACCCATGTCCACGAAGTGCTACTGCCCAATACCTGGGATCCCAGGCTCTTCTCCTGACTCTACTTTTGGTAGAGTATGCTGTGGTCCACAGACATGGGATCTGTCCCCAGAGAGTCACAACTTCTGGTTTCTTTTACATGGTGTGTGGCTTGAAATTGGGACCTGGGACTCAGTGGTAGAGCCCTTCCCTAGCAAGAAAGGCCCTGGTTCAATTCTCAACTCTGAAAAACAAAACAAAACAACAACCTCCCTGGAACAAACAAATGAATGGTCAGATGGGGTCTTGCACAGCAGGCAGCAGGCTGGGATGCTTCGTGGGCCATAGCTGCTTCCCTGGGGGTGCCCATCTGAAATCAGAGCAGTGGAGGAGCAAGGAAGGCAGCACCTAAGGTGTGACTTCTCTCTCCAGTGTCCCCAGGTGGGGAAGCTCTTGTCGGGACTGTGGCTACTTAGTGCCCATCAGCCTCACAAGTACTAGCACCTCATGGTTCTCTCCCATGGGCCTGAATATGAATAGCTGGGGAGTAGTGGCCCCCATGCCTCAGGGGGCTCAGTGCTCTCCAGCCTGAGCAACAAAGTGAGCTTAAGGCCAGCCTGAACTGCATAGTGAGACTCTGTCTCAAAGACTAAACAACAACAACAACAACAAATAAGCTGCAGTTCATCCTTCCCCTCTCAGATAAGTATGTGTGGAGGCTGAAAACAGCTCATCAAATCAAATTCTTTCTGGTAGGAAAGCTTGTTTAGAGAAGGGTAACAGGATTTAGTACCTGGTTTAGGTCCTGCTATGCTGTCAAATAGTCATGGGCCCTGGGTCTTGGTGCCTTCAGTTTACCATCTGAAAAGAATAATCCTTGTCCTGGGTGTTGCTGGGAAACATATCAAGGGGGATGTAGAACCCTAGGCCACTGGCTTTGTGTAGCTGCTGGCTTATAAACTGGAAGAGAGATGACTGTCTCCACCCCAGGTTAGGATTCAGGGGATGTAGTTGCAGCACAGAAAAGAGTAGGAAGTGGAGCCCTGAAGGAGCTGGTTCTTCAGAAGGTGCCCAGGAGCAGAGGTTCTGGCGACCTGAAGAGTCATCCACATGTGGGGTAGTGGATGTGGCAAGGCATGGCCAAGGGGTCTGGAGAGCTTAGGGCAGGTATTTGTGGCCTGGATGGCTGTGCGAGGGGCCTAGCCAGAGCAGGTATGTACAGGGGACCCTGCTGGTGTCAAATGGGGATTGAGGAGATGCAAGGGGACTGACACCTGCAAGATGGGTTGGAGTGACAGCATATAGGCCACCAGGCTCACATCCCTGCCTGTGCGCTCTCTGGCCAGGTGCACCTGATGAAGCCAGATGCAGTCCCCAAGGCGTGCTGTGCACCCACCAAACTGAGTGCCACCTCTGTGCTCTACTATGACAGCAGCAACAATGTCATCCTACGGAAGCACCGCAACATGGTGGTCAAGGCCTGCGGCTGCCACTGAGGCCCACCCATCTGCTCTGTTATAGTCCTCCCTCCTCATCAGGCCCTCTGCAGTGGCAGGAAACCCTGAGATCCAACCAAACCTTAGGCAGTGTTGGCAGGGAAGGCCTTCAGACCAATGTCCCTGCCTCCCCTTTCTCCAAGCTAATGTTTGGGTCTTCCTAGGCCCTGTGTGCCTCTCCCCTGGAGGTCAGATGGCCTTATCTCCAACCCTGGTGATCTCAGTTCTGGAGCAGCAGTTCACCCCCATCACCTCCCCCAAAAGCATATACTTAGTAGCTTTGGGATTGACACAAAAGTCTTGGGTGTACTCACGCCCATCACTGGCCCAGGCTGTGGGCAGATGTGGGATGAACTGAGACACACCTGGAGCCCTAGATTGGTCACCTTGGGTTCTTTCCTGTGCAGTACAGAGTTTAGGGATGTGGGGGAAGGATCTGTTCCAAGCACCCTTTACCTGCCTGCCTCTCCAAGGTGCAAAACTGGCCATTTCCAGAGAATACTGAAAAGTATAGACTTCTCCTTTAGTGCATATTTATGTGTCTGAATTACCAAGCCTCTGGCTACAGGCGTACGAGTCAGCTTAAGAAAAGCTGAATGAATAACACAATTAAGGGCTGAAGCCAATGGCTTGTATTTTCTTCCATTTTCCTGTATTGTGCCTGCCTCTGCTGCCTGGAGAAAATGTATATCGATGGACATCTTGCTTTGGAGAAAGAGAAAATCCAGGGTGGCTTCCAGTGGACTCATCTGTTTGCTACCATGTTTGCCTGTCAGAAGCCAAAGCCTGTGGGTGTAGTTTCTTGTGCTGAGCAGACAAGGTGGCTGCACTGGGTGGCCCAGGACGCCAATGGCCAGCACAGACACCATCATCTCCCCTTTCCTTCTGAATGGCAAACATCAATAATCTATCCTGATACTTTCTGCTGAGTCTGAATTTCCAAATGATCCCAGAGCTCCAGGACTCCATGTGAAGTGAGAAGTGTTGGCCATCTTCTGCAACATGCAAGAGAAGCCTGTCTGTGATGCCTGGCAACCTGTGACCAGATCTGGCTTAAGGCCAGCAGCTTGTCAGCACTGCTTGTGCTCAGTTGTTAAAAAGACAGGCCACCAAAGGGTTTCTAGTACTCCTGTCGTTTCTTGCACTTAAGAGTCAGAAAAAAGAGCACCTGTCCAGAAGAGTGACATGGTAATTGGCTGAGTTAGGTGAGCTTTGTGTCAGCTGAGTTAGGTGAGGAGCTTTGTGTCGGCCCAGTTAGGTGAGGAGCTTTGTGTCGGCCCAGTTAGGTGAGGAGCTTTGTGTTGGCCGAGTTAGGTGAGTTTTGTCTCAGCCTCTCTGTTCCCAGAAACCACTGTTCTCCTTGGAGCAGCTGCTGGGAGTTGGAGTGTTTGATTTCAGACTGGAGCAGCCTTTAATTTATCTGCAGAACAGATGGAGCCCAGCTGGCTGAACTGTGTTATTTAGAGCAGGTCCTGGGCCACCCCTGCCCACACCTAGCCTCAGTGGACCCACCCATGAGCCCTGGGGTTCACACTGTTTCCCTGTGGACGGGTTTGGGGGAGAGGAGGTGTGGAAGCAGGGGAGAGGGTGGGGCTATGCTACAGGGCAGAAGCCCCTATTGGGCTCAGGCAAGGTCACCCTGTGACAGCAAAGGGAAGGCCCCCTTGCACATACACGGAGGTCAGCCCAGCCAGTCTGGGAAGTTTCCCCACCTGTCGGGGCAACCCTTAGTGTGGGGATCCAGCTTTGGGATGAATACAAGGAGAGCTGGCTTGATCTGGGCCTATTTTCCCTCTGTAATACAAGGGAGTTGGACTCTGAATTCCAAAGGGATCTCACCTTGCATTCACAGTGGGCTATGCAGTGTTATGGCCCTGAATGTGGAGCCCATGTGGCTGTTAGCTGGCAGGTACAAATGACCTATTTGCCATCTTAGTACTTTTCTAACAATTCTTAACTTCAAGGGTTATCTCTAGATCAATCATCCAATTACTCTGACAACTGATTTTTTTACTTCTAATAATTTTAGTGTCCAGCCAATGATCTGGCATATCAGGGACAGCACCAGGAACTCAGAAGTTTGGAGGCATGGACTATACCTTAACCTACCAAACTGCACAGCAGAAATGGGTAGCAGTCGCCATCCTCATTCAAAATAAGTGAAAAACAAGGCATCATCTACCCATCTTGCCATTATTAGACTTCTAGTAATTTTTGCCGTCCAGATGGTCACATAAGGAAATCAAATAGAAGAGCCCTTGAGCAGCAAAAGTTGTAAATGGACCCAAAGCCCATGTGTCTGACTGCAGTTGTTTGCTGAGCCAAGAATGGCAGTTGCAATGGGCAGCCTGCCTGACAACCCTGACAGCACTGTTTCCCTCTTTCTTGCTCAGGGTCAGCCTGTTGGTCTGGTTGCATCAGGTCAAGTTAACCAAGAGTAGTCAGTTCATATCCACTGACAACTGACAGACAAAAACTAGAAGCGCCTTGCAATACTGACCTAGTGGCACATCATCAAAGGATGTTTACTGTCTTCTTAGAAAGTAATGTGTTTTCAGGAAAAAAATCAGTGTAGTAGGAGTCAAGATTTTTTTTTTTTGAGACTGGGTCTTGCTATGTTGCCCAGGCTGGCCTGGAAATTGTAATAGCTCTCCTGCCTCAGCCTCCTGAGTGCTGGAACTACAGGTGCTACTGTGCCAGCAATAGTCCAGATGGATTTGAATCCACGTTCTGCTTTTTCCTCTGAAAAGTGGACTATTGGTTCTTCTCTCCTATAAAAACTATAAATACTAAATGTGCACAAGCCCTTGGTACATCTGACACGTACATCCTTAACAACTAGTACCTGTGGTCATGATTGTTAAGATTTGCTATTTGGAACCACCTCTGCCTGTCCGTTAAGCCAAATGTTTCACCAGTGATGCTATATTTAGTCTGAGGATGTGCTTTTTCCTAAAACATCTAACCTGGCTTTTCCTGGAGAGCAGGACTCCAATGTTCTCTCCACCTTTAAAGGCCTGGTGAGTCTGGCAAGGTGGGCGGCAGGCTGTGAAACTGCTCGTTTCCAGATGCATGGCATACTGAGGATCACCCTCATGGAAACTGACGTGGAAGTCTAGACATAGGAATTAGCACCTAAGGTCCAACCAGTAATGTGAGGCTTTATACAGGCACTTGACTCACTTTAAGAAGTTTTTTCATTTATTCAAAACTATGCAGTTTTGGAGGAATGTGGACAATACAAAAGTAAAATAAATTCAAATCACAACTCCTATGACTCAGATAAAAACACGATTAATATTTTGGTAACTTATTCCTAGTTTTTTTTTTCTTAAAATACATCTGTATCTGTTTACATATAATTTATCAACTTGCTTCGCAATCTTTTTCAGTTCATTATATAGTGAAAATTTCTTAAATTTTTGAAAACATGGCTCTTTAGTTTCTCATGACCCAAACTGTGTTGTAAGATTCCATTTTCGCCAAGTCATCTGTCCAAGCTCCTTCCTCGGAGAGCTGCCACAAAGCTGTACCCATGCAGTGGTCTGGAAGCCACTCTCTGCTGGAAATGCCAGCAGTTGCAGTCTTAGTCCTGGATCCCGGTCTATCTCTGCCTTCATTGATGCCGATCTGCTAAGCTCTTTGGAGCCTCTCCTGGTTCTTGTACAAACAATGGACTCAATGCTATGGTTCCCAGCTTCAAATGCCTGCTGACCTCTGTGTAGAGGAAAGTTTCCCAAGGATCAACTTGCCTAGTACCTGGTACTTATTTTTAGGTACCAGCTGATACTATATCAAGATATTTTTTAGCTGGATTAATATCTTTAAATTAGTGGAATAAGCCAGATCACTATGCATAAGGTAAACAGGCCTCTTCCACTCAATTGAAAATCATAAGAGGAAAGACAGTTTATCAGGATTGTGCTTCTAGACTGACTTAGGACTTGAATGGCAAGCCCAGTTTTGTCCTGGTCCATTTTGTCCAAATCCTATTGGTTCTGTTTCTTTGGAGAACTCTGACAAATGCAGGGACCATCCAGTGTCTGTCACCAACTATTCGGCTCTGCTGATATAGCAAGAAAACAGCCATAGACAATATATAAATAAATGTGTTCCAATAAAAATGTATTGGAAAAAATAGGCAGTGGCTGGATTAGGGCATGTATTTTGCTAATCCATCTCCTAACAAACATAGGATCTTGCACTTTTGAGCTATGAAGTACCATGTAAATTAAAAAAAAACAAAAACAACCCTATAAAATAAAGTTAATGGACCACTGAGGCTAATCAGCATATTCACTGGCTACAACACTGGCTGTGGCTGTCTGACCAGGGGCAAGAAAACAGAAAACAGAAATTTCTATACTATCTTTGATTTCCGTTGTCCCTACAATCTCACAAGACATCTGGCACGAAGATGTATCACTGCAACCTAAGGGAATATGCCCAGGGGAGAAGAAAAAGCTGTGGGGAAGGAACTGCCCTATCTACTTGCTAGCCCATCCACTTGCTAGCAATCTGACAGCTCCTAGGAACTCTCTGGAGGCAGTAATATAATAATCAGGATTTATTTTAGCAAAGAAAGTGTCCAGGAGCCTCAGATGGGCCAGGGCAGGCCTGGCAGCCACACCTGGGAAAGCCAACAGACACACTTGGCTGCCCATGGAGAGGAGGGCGGCACCATGCTGGCCACAGACACACAGTGCACCTGGCAGGAGCCCAGACCAAGTCCAGGCCATGCTTCAGAGGAGCTGCTCCAAGCTGGCCCTGAAGAGGAGCTCAGACACAGCACTGCCTGCTTCCCACAGGACACACCGGGAGCAGAGAGGGAGCCAGCAGCGCCACTTCACATGTATTCCCCACAGTCAGCGATGATCACCTTCTGCTTTGGCTTCCCGTCCTTGCTGCCCTGGGCCTTTGTGGGAGGAACAGGAGGCCAAGTCAGGAGAATGAGATGGGGGACTAAAGAGATCGGGGAAACCCTTCCACCTGGAACCAGGCAGAGCAGCCCCTGCCCATCGTCCCATGGGACTGGGCATCACCTACCTCAATCTGCCGCAAAACATCCAGGCCTTCGGTGACCTCCCCAAACACCACATGCTTGCCATCCAGCCAGTCCGTCTTGTCACAGGTCAGAAAGAATTGGGAGCCATTTGTGTTTGGGCCTGAGTTGGCCATGGAAAGGAGGCCTGGGAGAGAACAACCATCAGCTTCCTCTACCCTGTCCCCAGGCCTTCTGCTGCAGCCTTACTGGGAACACCAGCTAGAAGGTGTAGCCACCTTGTCTGTCAATCAGTAGTGACAGGTTGAAGAGGATTGTTTTAATCATTTATATTGATCTGTCCTTTTATTATTTATTTAATAATTATTATCTAGTTTATATCAGACCCTCATTAAGCTCTGGACACTAATGAGCAGAGCAATCCATTGGGGTAACATTCAGTCAGTGGAAAAAGGTCATTAAAGGACTGCACATGTGTTCACATGTGTGTGTGATGCAGCTGAGCTAGGAGGTGACATGAAGGGACAGTTGTGCTGTATAGGTGGCAGAGTCTGATCAGTAGCCAAATGGACATGGGTGTCCTTTATCAAAACAGGAAGGATAAGTAGGAATGATCTGGGGAAAAGAGTAAGCATTGTTTGGCCCTGTGATGTTTGAGGGGCCCATGGGACATTCAGTGAAGAGCACAGGTAGGCAGCTAGACAGGAGCTTGGAATGTGGACAAAGTCCACCACTTAGATCTTAGTAAAAGCCCTGGGACTGAACATGATTCCTCAGCACAGTGACTCAGTGGGGTTGCTCCTTCCCAGGGGCTGTTTAAGACATTGAATGTGTTTTTGATTGTCAGACACACTAAGCAGTGTTATTGGCATTAAGTGAGCATAGCCCAAAGGGTACCTATTCTGCAGTCATGCACAATGCAGGAGTGTCCCACATCCTGCTCATATTGGTGAAGGTGGAAATGTGTTTGTGATTACCTATACCTAAGGTCTAATCCCAACATTTTTGAGGATTATTTCCTCTAGTCATCTAAGAATACAACTATGTATCAGGCACATTCTTTTTTTTTTTTTTTTTTGGTATAAGAAATAGAACTCACAGGTCAGCCAAAAAGCTCAGTGGATTAAAGTGCCTTCAAGCAGGCACAGGGGCCAGGCTTTCAATCATGGGGCTGGTCCTACCCCTAGGGTATGCTGAGGCAATTGAGACTGGGCATGGTGGAGCTTGCTTGTAATCCCAGCTCTTGGGAGGTTATAAATAGGCAGATTACTAGTAGGAGTCCAATCTAGTAGTAAGACCCTGAACACCCTACAGACCCTTCCCTAAGATACCAAAAAAAAAAAGGAATAGAACTCACAAACTTGCACTTGCCAAGCAGGGACTGTGCTACTAAACTAACCATCAACAGACAATGACTCTCCACTTGGAATCCCAGTCAGCCTTCTCTATCACTTCCCAGGCTCCTGTCACCTTACACTCAGCAGATGGCAGACACCTACCTGCCTGCATTTCTAATTGATGCAACTGAGCACAGGTGCACACACCCAAGTAACAGCGCTATCTGCTGGCATAGTTGTACTTGTGCATTTACGTCCAGAAACACGCTTTCTGTATTAAAAAACAGTATCAGTTTCTAGAGTAACTCTGTGGGCAGGCAGCTATAGCATCTATGTTTTCTGTCCAGCATAGTGAAAGAAGAGTAGTACAAACTGTCAGAAAAAGGAGGCGTGGGCAGCAGAGTTCTGTGGAGAAAGTGGCTCAGCTCTGATCACTTCAATTTAGAGGGGCAGTCAGGAAACAGGACATGGCAAAGCCAGAAAAAGCTGCCAATTAAATAAAAGGCAACCAAAAGAGGGAGGAGTCCTGCCAGCAAGGTGAAGAAAGATGCAAGGAGCACAGGGTAATGGTATAAAATATTGCTGGGAGACAGAATAAGATGAAGGCCCAGAACTGGCTAACTGGCAAGAGGGAAGAGTGGTTCCAACTAGAAGCCTGGCTGAAAGGCTTAGAGAAAATGAAGACAATGAGGTGATTACATTTTCAAGTGCAGTCTAAACTTTTGTTTTGAGACTGGGCATATTGGCACACGCCTGTAATCCCTGCTTTTGGGAGGCTGTAAACAGGAGGATCACTACAAGTCTAATCTATGCAATGAGACTCAATAGACCCTGTCCTAAATACAAAAAAAAAAAAAAAACCTTTTATTTTGTTTTCTATTCTGTGACAGGGTCTCACCACATAGTTCACACTGGCCTTGAACTCATTATGTTGCCCAAGCTGGCTTCAAACTTGGAATAATCCTCCTGCCTCTGCCTGAGTGCTGGGATTACAGGCATGTGGCACCATGCCTGGCAGTCTAAACTTGTTCAAGTTTTACTTGAAAGATAGACCAGTGCAGGCACAGTGGTTCATGCTTGTAATCCTATCTATTTATGTTTAAGGTTGCATAGGCAACTTTACAAGTCCTTGTCTCAGAATGAAGTAAAAAAGGGTGAGACTGTAGTTCAATGGAAGAGTATTTGCCTAGGATGTTGTAGGCCAAGTTTGAGCCTTACCAGAGAAACGGGAGATAGCTATGGGGGAATACAAGTGTAAGAATGCCTTTGTAAAATTTGTTCTGCAAGTGTCTCACGATGTAGCCTGGGCTGACCTGAAAATCATGAGTCGTTCTGTCTCAGCCTCCCAAGTACTAGGATTACAAGCAAGGGCCACCATAGCTGGCTAATAAATTTAGAGTTCCTTTGGGAGAAGATTTTTTTTTTTTTGTTAAGTTTTTATTTTGTATGGTAGTAGGGATTAAACCGAGGGGTGTCCCAAACCTTTTCTTTCTCTTTTTTTTTTTTTAAATGTATTTAGTACAGGGTCTACAGGGTCTCACTACACAGATCAGACTCGTGGTGATTCTTCTGTTTTCAGCCTACTAAAAGCTGGGATTACAGGTGTGCACCACCATGCTTAATCTCAACTGCCGTCTCAGTGCACCCTGGGGGGCCTGGCATGGCATGCCAGGATTGAACCCCAGCTGCTGCATTTGCCTAAGCAGGCGCTTCAGTATGCTGAGCTATCTGTCCAGACCTCCCCCAACCCTTTTTATTTTGAGGCAAAGCCTCACTAATTGCCCAGGCTGGTCTTCAACTTGCTATCTTTCCATGTTCCAGCTCCCAAGGATACTTTTTTTTAAAAAAGGGGAGGAGGACTGCCATGAGTTCAAGGCCAGCCTGAACTATACACCCAAAACAAAATAAAATATAGGCACTGATTATAAGCTGATGGACTGATAGAGGCAGAGACAAGAGCTAAAGCCAAGTTCTTAAGTAGGGGAGGGAGTGGGATAGAGTCCATAGCACAGCAGCTGGTCTCTGTACTCGGAAGACAGTCAGAGCAAGTGTGGAGAAAGATAGGTGGTGAGATGGCGGCTAAACCAGAGGGTGCTGGAGAGGCCTCAGCAGTGAAAATGGGCAAGGAACTGTCACCTATCAGGACAGAGTATCTGCAAGGCAGAGCAGATCAGAACTGCAGCCATGAAATTCACGTGGGATCTTGCAAGACAATTCTGTGTTTTTCTCCAGTTGTAGGGGGACCAACTACTGAGATTTTACTAAGCAAGTCTGACAAGGTGGGAGAGAAACAAAGGGATTCAGGGCATAAGACAGAGCTCGTCAATAAAGGTAATAACACAATAGTAACAGAACCAAGGACAAAACCACAAGATCATGAACTGACGGCAGCGCAGGCTGGCTATGAACTTGCAGTAATTCTTCTGCCTCAGCCTAGCTTGTTTGAAAGGTTTTTTAAGCCTGCCATAAAGAAAGAAAAAAAACCAAACAAATAAGACAGAGCTCATGATGGCAGTTCACGGGATCAAAGCTAGGCTACCAGAGGTATGATGTGGTCGGAGTTAAATAATGCAGAAGCTCAGTAAGTGAGGTCCTATTCTTCCCTAGGCCCCAGTCACAGCCAGCCCACAGCTGTCCTCCCAGCCTGGCCCAGGCCTCCCTTGCCACCAGTCCCCACACTTTCTACCTGGTCCTGTGTGCTTGAGTATGAAGTTTTCATCATCAAACTTCTTCCCGTAGATGGACTTGCCCCCAGTGCCATTGTGGTTTGTGAAATCCCCAGCCTGGCACATGAACTGGGGGATGATGCGGTGGAAGCTGCTTCCCTTGAAACCATAGCCCCTTTCATGGGTGCAGAGGCAGCGGAAATTCTCTGGGGTTGAGAAAGGACAAAGTGCTAAGGTTAGAAGACAGAGCCAGACAAATGAAACCTCTAAAAATGTTTTAATATTTAAATGTTCATCCTTTGGTATTTATATGGGACTGGTTCTAGGACCCTTTGCAGATAGCAAAATCTGGGGCTACTCATATCAGAAGTCCCTTATACCTTTATATGCATATAGGCACATAAGCATATGTAGCCCAGGCTGGCCTTGAACTTGGGACAATCATCCTAACTTAAACCTCCTGAGTGTTGGGATTATAGCTGGGTGCCACATGCAAGTACTTTCTGTATACCTAAATCATCTCTGGATAACTTACAATATCTATTACAATGAAAATGCTATGTGAGTAGTTGGTATACTGAATTGTCTGGGAAATAATGACAAAAAAAAAAAGAATAGATTCAGTACAGGCTGGGGCATGGTGATGCGTATCTGGAATTCGAGCACCCAGGACACTGGGAGTTCAAAGCCAACCTGGACTACATAGTGAGACTGTATTTCAAAACACAAAGCAAAAATAGATTGAGCATAGGTGTACTAAATTTTCCCCTCAAATAATTTGTGACTTGTAACTAGATGAATACAGAGATGTAAAATCCCTGAAGAGGGAAGGTCAACTGTTTTTTTTTTTTTTTTGCAGAACTGGGGATTGAACTCAGGCCCTTGAGCTTGCCAGGGAAGCGCTTATTTCACTGAGCCATCTCCCTGGCCCTGTATTTTCATGTTTAAGAGAGGCTCATTATAGACTTGTAATACTGACTTCATCGTGATTTAAAGAGGCCTGGATACTCTGCATTCATCCCAGCTCTGCTGCCTCCCCAAACCACACTGCACTAATGGAAATTTTTTTAAAGAGGAAATCCAAAGGATCTTAGAAGAAAGCATAAAGCAAAATCTTCACAACCTGGGATTTGGCATTCGTTTCTTAAATATGACTCCAAAGGCAGAGGTAACAAAAGAGAAGTAGATACATTAAAATTAAAAACTTTTAGGACTGTAGACCTTGCTCACAAGTGAAAGGTCCTAAGTTCAATTACCAGTACCAAAAATAGAAACAAACAAAAAACTCAAAAATTTTTGTTCAAAGGAGGGCACTACTACCAATGAAAGGCAACCCACAGAATGGGAGAACTTATGTGAAGCCATATTTCATTAGGGTTTAATTTCCAGATATAATTCAACAACACAGCTGGAGGTGATGGTGCATACCTGTAATGAGCACTTAGGAGCCTGAGGCAGGAGGATCACCTCAACTTTGAGGCCTGCCTGGGCTCCATAGTGAGTTTAAGGCCAGCCTGTTTGACAAAGCAAGATTGGCTTAAAATACACAAGAAGCAAAAAAACAAGAAAAAAACAAATGATCCAGTTACTAGCCAATAAATTCACACAGATGCTCAACATTAGTAACTAGGGAAGTAGAAATGGAAATCACAATGAGATACCACTTCACAAGTACTGGAGAAGATGGAAAAATTAGGGACTTCACACACTGCTGGTGGGAATGAGGGTAATGGTACATTTAAAAATGGTGAGAGCAACCAAAATAAAGAAAGAAAAGTGGGAAAGCAAGGTGTGGTGGCACCTAAAACCCCAGGACTCTGGGAGGCTGAGGCAGGAAACCTGTAGGTTCAAGTCCCGCCTGGAGCTCCAGCACTCTGGGAGGCTAAGGCAAGAAAACTGTAGGTTCAAGTTCTGCCTGGACAACTTAGCAAGACTGTCTCAAAATAAAAGGGAGAGGGTTGTAGCTCTGTAGAAGAGTGTCCGTCCATAAGTTATGTGTCTCAGTAGCACAAAACAAATAAACCAAAAGGTGAAGGGGGAGAGACAATGGCAACAGAAAAATCTGAAAGCTAGAAATATATAGACAAGTCATAACTAACATAACAGATCTGAGAAAGCTGACTCTTCAGGTTGGGAAAACCCAACAAACACATCAATTTATATTCCAAATACTCAGATATAAATGACAGTGACTCCAAAACAGCAAGCCTGGGTGAGCCCTGTTTAAGAAGGCAGCTGATTCCCAAGAAGTTTTCCTTGGTCCTGTGGATCTGGGTTGCCCCTTTATTGGCCTGGTGCCCAGCAGAGGCCTACTGGCTTGGTGGGTTAAAACACAAGGGCTCTGGATCAGAATGCCCTGCACACACAGGAGGATGAGGTACCAGCATCACAAAGGGAAGTGGAAGTTTACAGACTGATTCTCTTGTCTCTTCACTAAGATGGCAAACAGCTAGATGCAGAGTCTTAGGTCTGGGAGAGAAGAAGAGGGCATGAACCTGGAGGAGTGGGTACTAAAAGGGATTTTAAAAAGCTAATTCCTTACGTGGGTGCAGTGACAAGTAAGACACATTTAGGCAGGAGGATTACAAGTTTGAGTTGTACCTGGGCAACTTTTAGTGAGTCCCTGGTTTAATTCCCAGTATGAGGGAAACAGAAAGTCAAAAGATAATGTCTAAAATTAAAACAAACCAAAAACAGGAAGTACAAATACAAAGCATCTACACATATGAAGTAAAAGCCCAAAGAATTGTACAGTATCTGAACTCAGTTGTCTCTGAGGGATAAGGAGTAGTGCTGGAATGGGGCAGGGCTCAACATCAGGGGACTAGCTATTTTTTGTCCATGTCTGCCACTTATTAGAGATCAGATTCACTCTAGATTTAATAAAAAACACTTTATTAAAACAAACATTGTGAAGCCAGGCGTGGTGGCACATGCCTATAATCCCAGCACTCGGGAGGCTGAGGCAGGAGGATTGTTGTGAGTTCAAGACCAGCCTGAGCTACAAAGTGAGCTTAAGGCCAGCCTGAACTGCATAGTGAGACCCAGTCTCAAAAAAAGACAAAAAACAAAAACAAACAAACAAAAAAAAAAAATTGTGAAACTGACTCTGTCAAGGGCATAAGAACTGGGGCAGCAAGAACCCTGGCAAGCTTCTGCTTAGCCACCTACCCACTACCCTGAGTGCAGCAGGGCCCTGCTCACCTGCCGTCATGGGCACAACATCAGAACGCAGGAGCATCTGGATACGGCCAGCTGGCTTGTTCCCGATCTTGATGTCCATGTACACCTGAGGATTTGACCGAGTCTTTTTTGCAGGGGGCTCTCCCTAGGTGCAGAGGAAACTGTAGAGATGAGACTATGATTCCCTGAATAGGAGCATAAATATTGTTCTACACTCACCTAGAATACAACTGTAGCAGGCAGGCTGGGCAACTGTGCAGAAGGGATGGTACTAGGCCTCGACAGGGCTGTAGAAGTCCATGGAACCAGCAGCCCATTCGGAGACACAGCCATCCCATGCCCTGCCCTGCAGGCTGCTCACAGTATGCAGCTCCTCATCCCCAGCTTGAGCCCACACAGCACATTCCAGTTCATGTACCCACTTGAGTCCCATCAGCTTCTCACTCTGATCCCAGTCTGCTGTACCACAGGACAGCAAACGAAAGCAGAAGGACCTGCCCTGCTTACACCTAGGAACTCAGAGGACAATGGAGGCTGGCACCTTGCTCTGGGCTCCTAGTTGGTCAGACCTACCTGCCTGTTGGCTTTATCTTAAAAGTGGGCCAAGAATGACTTGGTAGAATTCCACCAACTGAGGGTTACTTTAGGCATTCTGCTCTGCATTTAAATTTCTGGCTTGGGTCAATAGTGGCTGGAAGGATTAACCACAAGTGAAAATATAGAAGACAGCACTGGGCCAGGGAGATGGCTCAGCAGAATAAGTGCTTTCTTGGCAAGTGCAAGGGCCTGAGTTCAATCCCCAGTTTCACAAAAAAGAAGACAAGATTAGAAAAGGGAGGGAGGTCCATTCTAGGCAATGTCAAGGCACCTGAGAGATCTGTGGAGCAAAATATTTGAAGCTTAGCACTAGAAACACAGGCTGAAAAAGTCAGCAGCATAGTACCACTGCGTACTCTCAGAGACTGACAACTGGAGTACAGCAAAGCTGTGGAAAAGAAAATAGGTGTGTGCCAAAGATGAAGCACAGGAGACTGATGAGGCTCACAAGGACACAAAGGAGGGAAAGCCTAAGCACTGGTATGGAAGGTGTGCTGAGAACCAGGAAAGTGTCAGGCAGGGTTCTCCTAGCATGGAAGAGACTTGATTCCACACTGGCTGAAAGGAAGGCCTGCTACCTTGTGTCTTCCTTGCAACAGGGCAGAAACAGGAGACAGCCTGGTGCCAGACTCCTCAGTGAAGGAACGGCTGCCAGGCAGGGTGAGGAGCACTTAGACTCCTTTGCCTTACCTGGCATTGCAAATCTGTGGCAAAGCATGAGAGCCTAAAGCATCTCCCTTTTATTCACTCAACACTGCCTTCTCCAAAATACCAAGTTCAATATTGATGTTCTATGCTTCTATGGTACATATTTGCAAATTTAAAAAACAAAAAACGTGTTTTAAGAAAATGTCTCCTATGGAAAGTGTCAATTCTTCCAGAAGCACAAGCCTTCGTTGCTCACCTCCTAGGAGTTGGTGTAATGGTACACAGTTGCAATCCCAGCACTCCAGATGCATGGGCAAGAGGACTGCCAAGAGCTCTAAGCCAGTCTGGGCTACGTAGTGAATTCAAGCCTAGCCTGAACTGTGTAGCAAGATGCTGTCTCAAAAAAAAAAAAAGAAAAAAAGTTAATCTCACCTCCTGGGTTTCTATCTTGGGAGTTTCTGCCCCTTCTTCCTCTTTATTCTCTTCAAGAGTCTTCCCAGAAAACTTCTTCAACCAATCATCATCTGACCAAACTGAAAAGAAAGAATCAAACTAACATCAAGAAAGTCAAGACAGCCGGGCGTGGTGGCGCATGCCTGTAATCCCAGCACTCGGGAGGCTGAGGCAGGAGGATTGTGAGTTCGAGACCAGCCTGAGCTACAAAGCGAGCTTAAGGCCAGCCTGAGCTGCATAGTGAGACCCTGTCTCAAAAAGACAAAAAAAAAAAAAGAAAGTCAAGATAATGGGCAACTGTCAAGTAGCTGCTCTGGTCAGCAAGAAGGAAAATCCTGTTACCCTCTCAGCCAAAGGACACCCTTTGGAGAGCTGCCCCACAGAAAATTCCCACTGGGCAAAACCCCTGAGCTCCAACTCTTAAAAGAAACAATCACTCTGTTGCTACGTAAAGGCGCTATATGCCCTTTGCCATTGTGAACCATCCTCCACTCCTGACTGCTAGAAAGCAGCATTTAGCACCAACTTCTAAGTAAGGCAAAAACTAAAGGATACAGTAGGGATCTGAGAGTCACTCCCACTCACCTGGTCTGGAAGAGCCCTCTTTAATTCTCATTGGTTTGGCCAAATTGACACGAATTGTCCGTCCAAAGAGCTCAGATTCATTCTGAAAAAATTCAAAATCCAGCTGCTGAAACTCTACCAGATTAAGAGAGAGCCAAAGAGCTCTGCACTTACTTCTAAAACATGCTCACTAAGGGATTTCTCCTTCCTCAATCTCTGTGGTACTGCAGGCTAGGTAGCAGCAAGTTATGTTCTCACTGTAAAGAACCCATTAAGAGAGGGCCAAGCTGTCACTTCAAAGGAATTCTGGGCTCTGGGGAATGAAACTACAAAAATAAACGCAGTTTCCCAGAACCTAAATTCTTCCAAAGCTAAGATCAGCTTTCAACAGTGAAAAATGACCTGTCTCTGACAGCTAAAGAATACAGTTGACAAATGGGCAATACAGAACAGGGAATAAAAGAGAATTTCATTATCCAAAGATAATTTGCACTGAACAAGGTCACTTAATATGAATCCACTTAAGGCTGTAAGGAAAACTTCATGGAAAAAAATATTTATTTTTCCTTTTTGCCTATGACTTGTGATACAACTAAAAATAATGAAAACGTAAGTTTCTTAAAGTTAATATTCAGGATAAACTATGTACTGATTGGTAATAATGTAACAAGAGCTAACTGATTTCTTCCCAACAAAATTCTACCAACAATATGTACTTTGTACCTGACATGAAAAGTACATATAAGGATTTGAAGGAGAGCACAGACACTGAAGACCACCATCATTTTTTCTAAGGACTTTCCCAGAGCATTCAAATCATTTGCATCAGTAGCACACCCTGTCATTATCCTTACTGAATTTCCCTTCTCAATTGTTAACTGGCTGAACATTTGATGAAATTCTGCCTCTTCTGCAAAATAAGCAGCTTCAGTGCAATCAATTTGCATTGTTTATAATTTATTATCCTAGACACCAGGAAGACAGTAAGAGGCCAATAAGGATGATTAGAACTTACATTATTATTATATGGGGAAAGAGGTGTGAAGAAGGAATGATTTTATAAGTACTCAAGGGACAGTGAATATTTTTACAGTATTTACTTCCCTAACAACTTGACATTTTTAGAATTCTGAAAACCAAAATATGAGCAAAGACTTGTGCACCACCAAAAGGCAACTTCGGTTAGAATGAGAGCTCCAGCCATACCATGTTGTCAATAGCTGCTGCTGCATCCTGCAAGGGAAGACAAAGTATACACTTAGGCTTGTAGCTGAATGTTCATGTCTCTGAACTCTCTCTCACACACAGGGGCAAAGAATTAAACAGGAACAATTTACGTCTGTACTTCCTGCCTAGGCTGTATATGTGTCTAACAAAGACCATTTCTGAGCTGACTTTTAATCTGGTAGGGATGCAATGTGCCACCCAGTTGAAGACACAAAAAGTCAGCTCAAGAATGCTTAATGAACAGGACTGCAGGAGAGCTGAACTGAGAAGGAGGGGCGGGGTCTGGCAAAGGGTTCAGATATTTGTTATTCAGTCCACAGTCTAATTAAGTGAGAGGAGCTTTCTTTCAAGCATCACTTCTGAGCCAGGTTTGGTACACTTGTAATCCCAGCCCTGGAAGGCTAAGGCAGGAGGATAGCTACAAGTTTCAGGCAAGCTGGGGCTACAATGTGAGTTCAATGCCAGCCTGAACTACATTCTGAAAACCTGTCTCAAAAAGAAAAAGAAAAGAGCCAGCTGGGGAGATGACTCAGTGGTCTAAGCACCTGCCTGGCAAATGCAAAGACCCAGGCTTGATACCGAGTACCTCATGCAATGCAGCCCTGAACTGTGCCAGCCACCAAAAACAGGTGCATGCCTGCAATCCCAGTGCTGGGGAGGCTGAGATACAAGGATCACCATGAGTCCTGGCTGCATAGCAAAACCTCGTACCAAATAAATACATAAGCCAGCACTTTTAATCTCTCGGGAAGCATTAATCTAAGGCCCAGAAATGTAGCTAAAAACTTGACAGCTTCCTTTACAATTAGGAACAATAAACATAAACCAGAACATAAAACAGAATTTTCTCACCTCTGCCAACTCAAATTCAACAAAAGCAAAACCTCGGTGCTTTTCTGCAAAAAAGAAATACAGAAAACAAATAATGATGAGGTGGGGGGCAATGAGAGGAAACAAAATGGTCACAAAGTAAAGTCAATTATATATTGTATTCAGATAGTAGAAATTCTACCCAATCACTCTCTACTCTTTGATTCCTCTTAAGCAATATTTTAAGCAATAACAAACTTACTTAGTGGACATAACTAGAGAACCATGTTTTTAATCTTTGAAGTTAGTATTTAACTCTTCTACTAGAGCCAAACTTAAGCCTTAAATCTTTGCAGGCAACTAAAAACTAAAACTGAAGTCATTTTAACATACCAATTATTCATCCATATTACAGTTTGAACATCAACTAGACATAATGTGTGAATTATAAAAACTTATAGAAAAAAATGATAGGATATTAAGTTTTCAGGTAAATGTTGATGTAACTAGAGAGGCCAAACAACAGTGTTAATTTTTTTTAAGTTCGTTCTTTCTTTCTTTCTTTCTTTCTTTCTTTCTTTCTTTCTTTCTTTCTTTCTTTCTTTCTTTTATTATTCTCTTTTTCGGTACTAGAAATCAAACTCAGGGCCCCTTGCCTGCCAGGCAGATACTGTGCCACTGAGCTACATCCCTGGTCTGACAATGTTAATTTAATGATAGAGTTCAGTGACTAGAAACACCCTAAGATAACTAACCTAACTTGTTTTTGCAAACAAAGATTTCCTAGGCCCAGGGAGTTTAAAGACTGCTAATAATCACATGCAAGGTTGGTAAGGATAGAGCTGGGTCTAGAACTCTGATCTTAAAAATTACAATAAAGATACAATAGGAAACTGAAGCATAACCGTAATGCCAGATGCAGGAACAGCCATGCATATGTACAGAGGCCAAAGCCTCAATACAGAGCCAGGCTTTCCTGCTGCTCCACTTATTAACACAGCTGTCAAGAAAGGATAAGGTGTGATAGTGAACCCAACAAATAGTCTGAAACAACACTCAGACCTCAATGCAGTTCATTCCTACATGTCTACTAAAAATTTTGAATTACTTCAAATAAAAAGAGACTGTAAATTTTTTACAGTCCAACACCACACAGCCTCAGAATCTTTCAGCACTAAGATGAGTCATGCTGACCTTGAGTCTTGAGAAGCATACCCTGTTCCTACATACCAATCGTATTTAAAATGCACTTTTTATCTTGGTCTTAACCATCCAGCAGAAAAGTATAAAAATGAAGCATAAAAAGTAAAGCCATATTAATATGCTAAACTGTAAAAGGTTCAAGTCAACAATTTCTGACACTGCCAGTCCTACAGATAGCACACTACTATTATGGACTACTGGACTATATTGGATTATATTGCTGAATTCATGCACCTACAATATTTAAATGGCAATGGAATACCCATCTCTGACAAAATTAAACAAAAAAGGGGGATATAAATGAAGGGCCATTTTGTAGTGAAATGTCAGTACACTAAATAGGCTAGATATATAGCTACTTTCTCTTAATTCAATGAGAAGATTTGTACTAATAGTATTTGGACAGGATATCATGTCTGCTTCTTGTACTATGAATAACTACTATCAAGACAACAACATGCAATGTATTAATTATTGTAACTGTCCTACTAACCTGTTTTGAAACTGTCATTGCTATTTGTTTCTCAATAACATTAACAAAATAAATAAAATGCACTTTCATTTATTGTACTGAGGATCACACCCCAGCTTTGAATGTGCTGGACAAGCACACTCTACTATTGAAATACACTCTGAGCCTGAGCCATGTATATTCGTAATGTGACTTTAATTTTTTTTGAAAAAGTTCTTTTCTTAGTAGGTAGGTTCTGAACATGACCAAAACTTACCTGTTTCATAATCCAGAGGAATCTGAATATCAGTGATATCGCCAAAAGGAATAAAAGCAGCATGCAGAACTTTGTCGTCCACTTCTTCTGCCAGTCCTCCTGCAAACAAGAGCTTTCTGAGCCATTGTCCTCATTAACCTTGCAAAAGTCCTTTCAGACAATTCGCATGTAGGCCAAAGGGCAGGGATCCTTCCAAGCTAATCCTTTCAGTCACACAGACATTTCTCACCTACTGCCCACCCACACATAGGAAGCTAATTCCTTTAGCCTTCATCAGGCTCTCATAACTATTTCCCTGTCTCCATTCCCTGTCAGCTCCACAAAGCCAATCACAGAGCTCTTAGGAAAATGCAAATATGAACCTATCATCTCTACTTAAACTCTTTCAAAGGTTTCTCATCCTCCCCAGGACGAAGTGCAAACTCCTTAACCACGTGCACAACAAAGCCTTGTCCACCTCCCCTGTATCTTTCACTTTGTTCTCCCAGTTCCCCCTGGGTTTCCCGAAAAATGACCCACTACTTTGGGGCGTCATACCTTTTCACACCTTTGGGTTTCTGCTCTTGTAGCACTCAACAGCTTTGCCTCTACTTGGCTTCCTGGCTGACTTCTGCTCCCCAGCTCCAGCGTTAACGCATCTGCTGGAGTTTTGTTTTCACCTCTCACGATGGATAAATCGTTTCTTCCCGCACCCAAGTCTGTAATCCTCGTCCGTCCCCACCACAGCGCTTATCAAACTGGTACTGACATTAGTTCCACGGGCTAGTATTGAAACTCCTGCCTCTAGGCCAGGAGCTGGTGCAGGGGCTGGGCCTCTGCTGCACTGTGTGTAAGATCATCGGCACGAGGACTAGACTCTAATTCTGCCTGCCCTAGTCTGAATAGACTAGGAATGAAGCTGAAAGGACCGCTGCGTTTCGGGCTCCTGTCCTGAGGTAAACAAGTACTGCCACAGACCCGGCCTTGACGGCTGCTCGCCGCCCACCCCATCCAGGGATGTGTCTTTCCCCACGTCCCTGCCCACTAAGGACCAAGTCGCCCAGACCCCGCCTAGTTCCCGCGCCTGCTCACCCACGTACAGCACACGCTTGGTAGTGGCCATCTTGCTCCGGCTCACTTCCGCCGGAAGCTGGTGTTACGTCCGCCCTCTTCCCGCCGCCTCGCCGCCCCGGATTTAAATTACCCGCAGACCCCGCCCACTCCCGCGGTGCTCGCGCGCTTTGTTGCTTTCTCTCAACATCTCAAGGCGGTGAAGGTGTCCGCGGCACGAGGATATGAGTGACCCTGACCCTTCTAGGGCTGGTGGTGGTGTGGGCTTCAAACTGACCTCAACAGCAGGAATGTTATTAGCAAATGATCAACTACAACCAACGTCTGATGCACAGGCCACCCGCGGCCTATTTTTTGACAACCTCATGAAATAGTTGGGGGTGGGGTGGAGGTGGGGGTGGGTGGATCAAAACAATAATACTTAGTAACAAATGAAATTATTTGAAATTAAAATAGTAATTCCCTCAAATTTTACTGGAACATAGCCAGGCTCATCCTTTAAGTACTATTGCCCCTGGCTGCTACATGCTACAAGGGCCGGAAACCTATGGCCTGTAAAGCCTACATATGATATTCATCATGGGACCCTTTAGAAAGAGAATTTGCTAGCCGGGCATGGTGGCGCAGGCCTGTAATCCCAGCATTTGGGAGGCTGAGGCAGGAGGATTGTTGTGAGTTCGAGACCAGCCTGAGCTACAAAGTGAGCTTAAGGCCAGCCTGAACTACATAGTGAGACCCTGTCTCAAAAAGACAAAAAAAAAAGAAAGAAAGAGAATTTGCTGACCCTTGTGCAAACCATCTAGTAAATCCTAGACTGACATAAGTGATAGAAGATAATGTGGCCATGAGATAGAGCATAGTATGAAGACTTCCCTGAAGAGACATTCAGAATGAAATGTGAAGGAAAAAGTGGAGCTAGAGAGAGGAGGAAGCAGGGAAAAGAGTTCAAGAAGATGCATCTAATATACTGAGGGAATAAAAGGAAGTGGGGAACCTGAAATCTCTTATGGGCTAAGCCCTTAACCAGCAAGATCTTCATTAGCTCAGAATTCAGTTGAACTGAATAGTTGGGCACCCAGTTTGTGTCACAGAATTGCAGAACTGATTGGCATTAGGAAACACACACACACACACACACACACACACAGTGAGAAACTGTTGTTTGCCCTTTATAATTTACATTCTCTCCTTTCTCGTTACTAAGGCACAGAGGCAACTTTTCTCTTGACTGTACCTGAATATCCAAGTCACCCCCTCTACCTTCCAACTGAGAGTCAAAGCCATGGGGTCTGGAAAAGACTTGGGTCCTCCAGCATCCTTCACAAGCATGGAGTTGTCTGTTTCCAGTAGATTTCTGTTATAACCTAATGTTAAGCGTTGACTCTCCCTAACCTCGCTTTCCTGTTATATAAAAAAGTTATTTACTGTTAACTTCTGATTACACCCACCCGCTCTCCTGGGAACAGCTCGACCCCGTATTCTCAGAAATGTTCCCCCACCCAAGGACATTTGAGACATGGCAAGGCCATGTTATTTCATTCCCTGACTACATCCTGGGACAAGCTGACCTCAAGCTTAGCAGCTGCATCCATCTGCAAGGACTACACCCCCTTTCCCCCACCTCGCCTATGGTTGTCCAATGGGCCTGTACTCCATGTCCTCCAACCCACCAATGGACCCCTGTTACCATGCTTATGCCTTCCAATTGTCCCGATCCCCTCCAATCAAAATTGCCCCTCTCCCCTTAACGGCTAGATTGGCTTCTGTAACCATGCTTGCTTACCCCTCCCAGCCTGCGGTTATTGGACATAAAAACCCTGCTGCCCAGCCCTCGGGGGGCCCTTCTCCTTCTCGCATGGAGAGGCTACCCGGTGGGTACCACCTAAAATAAAGCGCTTCTTTTCTTTTGGACTTGCCTCGTTGTCACTTGATTTTTAGAGTACAACAATTTCCATAATCTTTCTAGCCAGGTTTAAACATTTGGATGAAAAAATAAGTAACAAATGAAATTAGTAACAGTGGGCAGAACAGTTGATAAAAAACCAAGTTAAATCCTAGTGAGAAATGGATGATGGTAAGGAGATCAAAGTGAAAGTAGAACCTGTTCCTGCAATTAGCCATGCCACACTGGGCACCATCAGCCGGGTGGTCCAGGCATCTCAGGCCACCCCTGTCCAGATGGTCACCATAGTACAACAGGAACCTCTTGGCCAACACCAGCTTCCCATTAAAACCGTCACACAGAATGATTCATGTGGTGTCAATCCCCACTGCTATGCACAGCCAGGTGAACAATGCAGTGGCCAGTCCTCTGCGCATGTTAGCAACCCACGCATCAGCCTCGGCTTCCCTGCCCACAAAGAAGCAGAATGGTGATCAGGCCAAGCAGCCAGAGCTGAAGCACATCAAGACAGAAGGTGGTGAGAGCATCGTCACTGCCCTGAGTGTAGATGCGCCCCCAGCACCTGTGAGGGAATAGGGTCCAGAGCCCATGACCGGGAGAGCTTTGCTCACGTACAACGTCAACCTTATGTTGCCAAAAGGAGACGTTGCCTCTCACCAACCGCACCAGCCTCAGTTGGGGAGGCTGTGTGGCTGGACTATGCCTCTCAGCACTGAACACAAATCCAGGCAGCCTTAACATTCCTCCCCTCCACAGCAGGTGCACCCTGGCTCCCTGCAGGGTGTTTGATGGGTGCTGTCTGCGGCTCCACAGTGAGAAGCGTCCAGTCCCTTCCAGAGGCTGAGCTGTGTCCCTGACGACGTGGCTGGGTCGCGTGGGGACAGCGCTGAGCCACCTTGTCACTTCACAGGACCTCATGGCAGCTAGGAGGCAGGATGGCTGAGGCGTGTTCACCTTCCAGAACAGTGGGCTCTTTGCTGTTTCCCATCACTCTGTTCTGCTCTGGAAAGTCTGGATCACAGGACCCTACATCTGGATTCATCGTGGTTAATAGCAGCTGTGTCATTCTGTTCATCCCTGTAGTGGGTTTGTCCCTGGATGGTTCCCACAGTCCCCTCCGTGGCCTGCCACATCCCAGTGAGTATGGGAGCCTTGGCCTGATGAATGGGGGCTGGACCACAAAGATGGGTGCAGGCAGCAAGTGCTTTCTGGCTCTCCTTTGTTTCTTTATGTTGTCTTTGTCCCCAGCCTCATTTCCTCCCTGAGAGAGTAAAACAAGTCTCCCAAGTGTCGTGTGTACTTAAGCTACGGGACCCTGACCTCCCTCAGAGAGATCTCATCTTTTACTACACACCCTCTGTGGCACCTGCTCCCCGCGGAGCACCTGGAGGTCTTTTGCAAGCTACAGTAGGAAGTTTCCGAGACGTTCTAGAACCAAGCCCAGCACTAAGGCCAGCCTCTCTCCTTCTGGAAAGGGTCGGAGAAGGTCCAGCAGGCAGAGAATGGAAGCCTCGGCCCAGCCCCGCTCAGGCAGCCTCCCAGGTTCTTGAGCCAGGGCTGTAACCTTACTGTGAATTTTTTAATGTCATCATCATAGTGTTATTTATTTAATGTAGTTGCTTTGGCTTTTAAGGGTTTTGTTTTGTTTTGTTTTGTTTTAAGAGAGGAAAAAAATCCTATATTTTCCTGATGGAATAAAATGGCTCAGAATGGTATATTTAGGCAATTTAGAAATATTGGTTATTTACATAAAGACCAAATATGATTTTCTAAAAAAGAAATGGATGCTGGGCGCCAGGGTCTGGCCCCTCTTCTCCCGAAAGCACATGGGGCACCCAGCATCTGCTTCAGCTCCAGGCAGCACAGTGGCCAGCATGGAGCTGGACAAGGACTCCTGCCCTTCTTGTGGGCTTCAGGCTGGATGCTTGGGAACAAGGAGTGGTAATGGATTATCACTAAGCAAAGGGTATCAGCTGATGTTAAAGATAGGACTCTTAACAGTTTCATACCCAAATGGTACTATTGCAAATGCTAGGGGAAGGAGACGGAAAGCAGCAGCTTTTGATCGAATTCAGTTTATGTTGGAGAGTGGTGCTATTGTAGGACTCATCTAAGTTCTCATATATTTGTGTGTATATAACGCAACACAAGTAGAAAGGAGATGAAATGAGCTATTAGAATACTTAATGTCAGGCCTTATGCTTTGGAGATTTTTCATAGACATTTAGTCTATGTCCAGCACCAAGGAAGCTTTTTCAGGTGTAGATTAACACCATATTTCAGACATAACATCCAGTGACATTAAACAATTGACTCAGATTAGCAAAATAATATTTTTCTTTTTTTTTGCAAAATAATATTTTCATTTGTTTATGCAATAAGTAAAGCTACAGCAATTATCTTTAACTTTTCTCTAAAGACCACATTACTGCCTTTAGGAAGATTCTCAGAAGTGACTGAGTTAGAAGGTATGAATATCAGAATAGTAAAAGGGATTGTATACCATACTATCTCTCATTAAATACTTCAGAATTGTTAGCACATGATGTTAGTGATGAGCTCAAGACTAGAAGCAGAGCCCTGAAGACAATAGGAATGATTCATCTTTTCACATGACATCCAGTTTTGGAAATTCTCATCTGTAGAGAGCTTCTGTAGGAGAACTGAATGGGAGAATGGGAGGTATCATCTTCTCTCCTTTATTTCTTAAACAATCACATTTAGCACAATGTGTATTTGTATTTGCTTTTTACATCCCCTTCTGTTCTTTCAAAGAAAAAAAACATTTTGAAAGCAAGGACCATTTCAGTTTGTTTATCCCCTGTAACTCCAGCCCACTGTGCATTGCTTGGCATTTAGTAGAGTTTTAATATCTGATGAATGAAGCAGAGAAAAGCTTTTTTTAAGTAAAGTCAAAATGGAAAATTCTATTCTTAGCACATTGGGTACTTTGGCCTCCCCCACAGAAGCTGAGTCATGGGCTGTGGGCTGCCAATGTTGGAGGTACATTTATGCAGAACAACAGCCTGGGGAGGAGTAGCAAAGATGACTGTGGTGGCTCTGGTACTAAGGCTGCACAGCAGTGAGCTCCCCAAAGAAAAAATAAACCAAACTGAAGCCCGGTGCTCTTGGCAACCCAGTCTCCAGGAGTCTTTTTTTGATTCATAACTGAGGCAGTGTTTGTGTCAAGGAGACTGAAGGCCTAGAAGCTAAAACATTCTAGCTGCCAGCCAGGAGTATTTTTCTTCACTAGAAGTAGGAGACAGAGATGTCCAAGTCTTCCAGAACCTAGAGCTGGAGGCTACATGTCCTACCTCACATCATCATCTCATAGCCCTGGACTCACCAATACCCTAGACTCTTGTCTCGTAGGTGCGACTGATTCCATACCCTTAAGACAGTAGTCCTAAAACCTGTGCCTGCATCAGAATCATCCAGAGTTTATTCAAACACAGATGCCTGGCTCCACTCCTGAATGACTGAGTAGAGCTTGGATAGAGCCAAGAATGTTCATATCTAATAAATTTCCAGGGACACGGTAGCTGGTAGCCTGGGGACCATGTTTTGAGCACCACTTTTTCTAAGGAAAGCCACAGTGTGTTAAACACAGAGCAGTAGAAATAGTCCATTCTGGGTTCAAACAATAAAGAGATGTCTGTAGAGCATTTTAAAACAACAATAAAGGAACTTAGCAGGGCATAGTGGCACAAACCTGTAATCTTTAACACTAGTAGGGGAAAAGCTGAGGCAGGAGGATCAATATAACTTCTAGGCTGGCCTGGACTGCATAGTGAGTTCACCACCAGCCTGAAGTGTACAGTGGGATTCTGCCTCAAATGCCCCCCCCAAACCATAACAAAACAAAAAATACTTTTTTGCAAAGCTTTTGAAATTAACTAGCTTACAAAAAGGTTGAGCTCCGGGCAAGACAATCAGGACTCTGACGTTCCTGTCTGGGGCTGCTCCCATCTCTCGCCTGCCCCGTCAGCACAGCTGGTGAGGCATTGCTCCCTAGCAGGCTGTGAAAACCAGCATGCTGGGGCTGCTGGAAAAAGCAACTTGACTTAAAATGAAGGGCAAACACTATACCCAGGTCTTTTTGTTGTTCTTTTTTTTTTTTTTTTTTTTTTTTTTGTGGTGCTGGAGCTGGAAACCAGGCCCCTGAGCATGCTGGGCAAGCACTCTTACCACTAAGCTACAGCCTGACTCATGACAAGTGATGCTGTCAGTAAAAGTATTAAACTCTGTGGAATCAAATGGAGAAAGCCCTGTCTCTGTAGCCTAAAGTTGGAGGAAATGAAAAGGGAGCTATTAGCTATGAGGAAGCTGTGGCAAGGCTGCATGAGCTCCTCACACATCCCATCTCTGGCTGCCTTGAAGCCTGCATACGCACATACTCATGAGACTTACTTGTGGACTTGGCTGTGCACAATTGTAAGGAAGCGACCAGAAGGCCCATCAGAAAAGCAAAGCCTGTAGAGGACTTTCAATGCACCCTGAAAACCACACACAAAGTGAAAACTTTACTGGAGCTAGGTATTGGGCAAAACCTCTGACTAATCACTGGTTTGTCACTAAAATATTTAGACACAAAGATGACCAGTGGAAAGCCAAGATAAATAATAGAAATAAGAATTAGAAAACAGGCTGGGGATATAGCTCATCCCCAGTTGAGTGCATGCTTGCCTAGCATGTACAAGGTCCTGAGTTGAATCCCCATTACCACCACAAATAAATAAATAGTAATAAAAGAAGAATTAGAAAACAACAACCAGCTGGATGTGGTAGCATATGCCTATAATCCTAGCACTCAGGAGGCTAAGGCAGGAGGATTGCTGTAAGTTTGAGGCCAGACTGGACTCCATAGTGAGTCCAAGGCCAGCCTGAACTACTGGCCATAGTAAGAGCCTGTCTCAAAAACAAAAACAACAATCAAGAATTATAGCTCTAGAACAAATGCCTGGTAGACAGATTCTTAGATTTACTCTAGGCAATCACAAAACGTCAAACCAAAATAACAAGCAACAGAAACAACCCTCAGGGGAACAAAATGAGAATCAACAGTTGCTACAATACAGTATTTAAATGTTCTCAACAAAAATATATGAAACAGTGAAAAGAAAGAGGAACACATGACGCACACTCAGAAGAAAAATAACTATCAATAGAGCTATCCTTGAATAAGCCCAGATATTATATTTAGCAAAGACATCAAAGCAACTATTATAAATAAACCCAAAAAATTAAAAATAGCTTTAGAAAATCAAAGTACGACAGTGACTCAATAAATAAGAAGTCTCATGAAAGAATTATAGAAGCTGTAGAAAGCCAGGTGTGGTAGCGCAGGCCTGTAATCCCAGCACTTGGGAGGCTGAGGCAGCAGGATTGTTGTGAGTTCAAGACCAGCTTGAGCTACAAAGTGAGCTTAAGGCCAGCCTGAACTGCATAGTGAGACCCTGTCTCAAAAAGACAAAAAAAAAAAAAAAAAAAAAAAGAAGCTGTAAAATCCAGTGCAAATTCTAGAGTCAGAAAGTGAACAAAGGAAGAATTCACTAGATGGGCTCCACAGCAGATCTGAGATGGCAGAAGAGAAATCAGTGACCTTAAGGATAGTAGAACATGGATTTTTTTTTTTCTGGCAGAACTGGGGATTGAACTCGGGCCCTTGCACTTGCCAGGGAAGCCATCTCCCCAGCCCTTAGAGCATGGAGTTTATCAGATGTAGTTTGTACATAGTATTGCATCTTATTATCATTGTAGATCATAAATATATTCGTTAATTTCTTTTTTTCTTTTTTTTTTTTTTTTTTGTCTTTTTGAGACAGGGTCTCACTATGCAGTTCAGGCTGGCCTTAAGCTCGCTTTGTAGCTCAAGCTGGGCTCGAACTCACAACAATCCTCCTGCCTCAGCCTTTATTCGTTAATTTCTAAATGTCAAATAAGCCCTTCATCCCGGTTTAAAGCAGATTCATTTCAAGTGGACTTTTTCATGCTGTACTTAATAAATTTATTACTTATTTCTCTTGATTTTCTTAGAGCATCAGTGATTATATAAAGGTAACCATGTTATGATGATTTCCTCTAATGTCTTTATTATGTATCAGACTTGCCCTGGTCTCCTGAGAGGAGTTGGGAACTCTGAATCTAATCAGTGCTATTATATTTACTTTCAAGACTAAATGAAACAGGGTCTAGCATTTTCTTTCAGTGAAGCCTTACAATGAGGCTCAATTTCTTCCATAGTTACTATTTTACTCAGTTATCTTTTCCTCTTGAGCTTTGTAAAACTGTAATATGTAAGGAGCTTATCCATTTCACCAAAACTGTCAACGATACTGGCCTGAAAATACATAAAATACAGCTAACTTCATAGGGTTTCTTTAAAATAGTGAGAATGGAAGCTTTCTGAGAGCAGAGATCCTGGTTTACGTCATCACAGATGGAGTCCTATCCCCTCTGAGTAAGATAGTGACAGTTGTGTTCACTGAATTAATAAATTACAAAATTTTGATTGAATTAATGAATCCATAAATATTCACTAGTGAATCAATAAACAATTTTATCACTTAAAAAAAAGGATAGTAGAACAGAATTTAATTTGAAGAATTTAACTTGGAGCAGATCCTCACAGATCTGTGGTACAATATGGAGCATACCAACATATGTGTGACAGGAGCCCTAGAAAGATGAAAATGAAAGGAAAAGAAGAAATATTCAAAGTGAAAAAAGGCCCACAACTCCCCAAATTTGTAAAGGATCCATTTATCTACAGATCCAAGCAACTGAAGGAAGTCCAAAGAGGATGGTATATGTAAAGAAAATATACATTTAAACACAATGATGGCTCCTGGGAAGCTGAGATAAATAAAAAACAAAAACTGAGAAACAACCAAGAATTACATCAAATTTCTGAAAGCAAAAGACAGAAAATATTTCAAGTGGCAAAAGAAAAATAATTTTAAAGTACAGAGATAATAAGCCCTAAGGCACTAGAATGGTGTTTAAGATGTGGAAGGAAAGCAAAGCTATCCCACAAGATTCTAT
Organism: Ctenomys sociabilis; assembly: GCA_004027165.1. Taxonomy (NCBI): domain Eukaryota; kingdom Metazoa; phylum Chordata; class Mammalia; order Rodentia; family Ctenomyidae; genus Ctenomys; species Ctenomys sociabilis. The sequence continues at coordinate 32,523 of PVKA01011188.1, forward strand.
TGTTTGGAAAATGTCCTTCAGAAATGATGTAATCTAAGGGGGCCTGCCAGTTGGCTCAGTTGTTTAAGTGCCTGATTAAGCAAATGCAGTCAGGCTCAAGATAGTGCAGTTCGATCCCCAGATCCTCATGTTTTACCAGACCTGCCCTTAAGGCATCCTGAGCTGTCCAAAAAAACAAAACACAAACAACTTCCTTCAGAAATGATGTAAGCCTAAAGCATTAATTCATTTTTCCCTTCTTGGGGGGGATCTCAATGTATTGTAATTGCAACGTTCATATAAACAAAATTCTCATCTGCTTTTTATTTTCCAGACTTTGTTACTCTTATTTCATTTATGATTTAACTGAAAATGATTATTTCATTTCATGATTTCAAATGAATGAGAGAAGAGGGTAAAATTATGCACTCCAGGTATAATTTTTCTGGCAGAACTGGGGCCCGAGTTCAATCCCCGGTTCTGCCAGAAAAAAAATCCATGTTCTACTATCCTTAAGGTCACTGATTTTTCTTCTGCCATCTCAGATCTGCCGAGAGAGATCGGTCCCTGATACTTATCTGTGGCACCAAAACAAAAAAGCACTCCAGCTGCCAAATACGCCAGATGCAACTCTTATGGGGAGCAGGGAGAGACCTGTGTTTTTTGTACGTATTCATTCACTAAAGAAATATTTTTAAAAATATTTGCTAAGCAATGTGAAGGATTTTTTTTTTTTTTTTTTTTTTTTTTTGGCTACTTCCGGCTGCCTTAAGGGCAGGTCTGGTGCAGCTTGTGGAGCTGGGAATGAAACCCTGGTCTTATGCTGTATCTTCATGGAGTGTATCCTCCAGGTATTTATTCAGGAAACAGGGCTGGGGTGCCGTCGTTCTGTACAAGCCCCGTGCTGTGCCCAGTGCTGGCTTGCACTGGCATGTGAGAACTAGCTGTGTGCCTTTTTTTCCAACTCTCTAGTGACGTTATGCTAGTAGTGTGGGGTTGGCCATTGGGGGATATTTACAACTTAGAAATGGGCAAAAGCTATTCATGTTTTTGTATTTGCAGAGCCAGTTGCTAATGACCAGCCTACTACTGTAAGCCACCTGGTCACAGTGTCCTTCCCTGACCACGCCGTCTATAGCAACCTGACCCCATCACCCTCAGTCACTTCTTGGGCTATTTGCTTCCTAGCAGTTGTTAATATTGGTAATTGTCTTATGCCATTGATTTATTTCACCTGTATATTTTCTTCTCCTTCTTTGGGTGCTGGTAATAAAATAAAGGTCTTACACATGACAGGCAAGCACTCTACCACTGACTTGTCCTCCTAGCCTTCTCTATTGGTACTTATTGAATGCCTACTACATGCCAGGAACTGTTATAATACTAACACTGATATAACAAAATAAAGATGCCCACCTTTCCTACCCTCATGGGAGGTCTTACATTCTATTCAGAGGAGATAGATTAAGCAAAAGCAAAAAACAATGAAGACAATGAGGAAATGATCCAGGATGTTAGGAAGTTATAAATTCTGTGGGAAAAAGAAAAAGCACAAGAGGGCAAGTAGGATCTGGGTTATGGCATGAGTTATGATTCTAAGTGTAGTGATCAGAACCAGTCTTATTAAAAAACTTACATTTGAATAAAAACCAGAGGAAGGTAAGGGAATGATTTGGTTGAAGACAGAGAGAACAGTCAGTGGAAGCCGTAGATGGAGTGGCCTGGCGTGTCCAAGGAGCAGCAGGAGTGAGGTGAGGCTGGAGTGAGGCGAGGTCAGAGAGATCATTCGGAGGTTGGATCACACAGGTCCTTTAGTGACTGCAAGACCCTTATCTGTGCTCTTCGGCCCCTCCGATTTTGCTGAATTCATTCTGCTCTATTCAACTTCTATAATTTAAATAATAAGTCTTAATATATTGTAGAGAGCTGCGAATAGTCAGCCGCCTGAAAGTCGGTGCTGGCTTCCGCCTTCCACCACCCCCCCCCCCCCCCCCCCCCCCCCCCCCCCCCCCCCCCCCCCCCCCCCCCCGCTGGGTAAGTGCTCTCTGTAGTAAACAACTCTTTATATGGCTAAGGCAAAGACTGTGGCTCCCTTCCGCGTATCTGGACCAATTGGCTGCGCCACGTATCACTCCAGGGTTGGGCGCCTTGTGATATATAGCTTGGGGCGGGCTTGCCCCGGTCAGGAGCGGGAGCGGAGGAGGAGCGGAGGAGCAGAGGAGGAGCGGAGGAGCAGGAGGGGAAGAAGAACTACTCAATCCACGGAAGAATAAAGCATTGCAGAGACAACCAGTGGTCGCCTCTTCCTTGCTGGCGAGGATGCGCGCGACAATATATGATCTATTGTTCATTTTCTCAGAATTATCTTGGATACTTAGAGTATTTCTTCTTTCATATGATTTTAGTATGAATTTAACTAGCTTCACAGTAAATCTTATTGGGATGAATTGAATTTGTACTTCTGTTTTGAGGGACAAGTGGCTTCTTTACAATCGTGACTATTGCCATCCAAAAGCAAGTTAAATCTATTTAAACTTTTGTATTCTTTTCATGTCTTTAAAATGTTTTATATTATCTTCCATGAAGGCCTAGCACATCTTTTATGTATTCCTACCTATATTATAATTTTTATTTTTTATTTTTTTTTTTTTTTTTCTTTTTGAGACAGGGTCTCACTGTGCAGTTCAGGCTGGCCTTAAGCTCACTTTGTAGCTCAGGCTGGTCTCGAACTCACAACAATCCTCCTGCCTCAGCCTCCCGAGTGCTGGGATTACAGGCCTGCGCCACCACGCCCGGCTTATATTATAATTTTTATTGACACCATGAATGGATTTTTTTTTTTTTTTTTTTTTTGTATTTTAGGGAAGGGTCTACAGGGTGTTCAGGGTCTCACTACTACCCTGGACTCACAGTGATTGGCCTGTTTATAGCCTCCCAAGACCTGGGATTACAGGTGCGCCCCACCACGTCCAGTCTCAGTTGCCATCTCAGCGTGCCCCAGGAGTGGGGCCAGCACGGCAGCCCCAAGGATTGAATCCCAGCCCCTGCACCTGCTTGCAGCTGCTTTAATCCGCTGAGTTATTTGGCTGGCTTCATGAGTGGATCTTTTGCCTAACATACCTTTTAATTTGTTATTCCTGTATATAGGGAGATATTGGTTTTTGCATGTTGATCTTGCATCTAGCACTTCTGTCAAATTCTTGTTCAAATGGTTTTTGTCTAGATTTTTCTTTTTCTTTTTTTCTGAATTGACAACCATCTCACCTGTAAGTAAAGACAGTGTTGTCTTTTTATAATTCTTATACCTCTTATTTATTTCTCTTATATGGACTAGGAGCTCCAATACAATGTTAATAGCATCCTAACAGAGAACTATCATAGCTTTTTGCCAAACTTTCATGCTAAGTGTAAAGTTTATGTTTAGGGTAGGTACTCCTTAAAAGATTGAAAAAGATCCCTTCCATTCTTAATTTAATTAGTTTTTATTATGAATCCATGCATACTTTTATTGATTTTTCTGCATCTTAGAAAAGACTGCACAATATTCTCCTTTATCCGTTAACTGACAATTACAGTGCCAGATTTCCTAATGTTAAATGACCCTTTTGCAAATAAAGGGAAAATTATTATCAGACTGGGGCTGATGCAAGGCTGCCTGAGTCTTATATTGGTTTTGTACAACACTGTTTCCTTGGAAACTGCAGAGTTAAGATAAACATGGGATATTATGTGTACAGCTTTAGTTGCTTAGGTTTGAAGAAAGTGTCAGTACACCCGCAGGCCATGGGTTGACACATTAGAATGTAGCAAGTACTGATGGGAGATGGAAACTGTAGCTTCTGTGGATCAGGGTAACACCTTCCCCCCCCCTAACATGGCTGTCTTGGAAGCTCTGCTTTTTCTGTGCGGCTGTAACAATGGGGCTTGGGGGCTTGAGTACCTGCTCACCTCCCAGTGACATGAAGATGCAGTACCTTCCATATCTCCTGCCTTCTGTTCTAGAGTATAATCCAGGGTGGGCAAATAGCTCAGCAGATTAAAGCACCTGCAAGCAGGCCCAGGGCCCCAGGGTTTGATCCCTGGGCATTCCCTGCCGGCCCTAAGCCAATGATTGAGACTGGGCGTGATGGTGCACATCTGTAATCCCAGGGCTTGGGAGGTTGAAAACAGGAGAATCACTATGAGTCTGATTTAGTAGTGAGGCTCTGAACACCCAGTAGACCTTTTCCTAAAAAATAAAAATAAAAAAAGAGTATAATCCATTTGTGTTTTGTGGATCTTGTTGTCAACTTGAACCATAATCCCACTGTGAAGCTGCATTTCCATTTCAATGTTTATGTACTGCCAGATTCTGTCTGCCAGCACTTATGGCTTATTATCCCCTGCCCCCTAAAACCTCATGCAATAGTAGATGGGGCTTTCTCAGAGGTGGCTAGATCTAGAGTGTGCAATGCTAGGTTCAAGGGTACTAGGATTAAGGGTGTGAGTGCTATCAAACCTTGCATAGCCTGGATAGGATAAGAGGGGCGGAAAGAGCTGGGGTTGTGCCTTGTTGCTTTACTACCTTTCCCTGCCATGAACTGTTCTCCTCTGTCATGCCACACTTCCTTGGAGGAAGCTAATTAAGGACTGAAGCCTCCACACACTGTTTTCTTGCAGTATCAGGATTAAACTCAAGACCTTGTGCTTGCCAGGCAGGCACTTACTCTACTGAGCCATCTCCCTAGCCCTCTCAAATTCTTTGAGTGTCAGGAATTTTGCTTCAGCAGTAAGAAAAGTAAGACACCAGCATTTTATTTTAGGGGTTTTTTTTTTGCCAATATATAATTGAGTTTGGGCTAAATTTTATTTTCTTATACTGCCTGGATTGGCTTGGCATCAGTTACAGAGATCTACAGCTCTTATGTGCAATTCCCAACTTCAAAAATTCTTAAAAACAGCAATAGTTTTCCTGAGAGAAGATTGTTCAGCAAGCTCATTTGGCAGCAAAATTTGATCTGAACTGCGATGTATGCTATTCAGCTTTTATTTAGCCAACTTAGTGTGTTTTGCCCTAGAAGTATTTGGTCCTGGGAGACTGGTTCAGATTGGGCTGGGGTGCTGTATATACTACAGCATACACATTGCATTATCTTTCTAAAATCTCAAACCCCTAAGATTTAAAATGAAGAATTGTGGGCCTGTTTTAACCTGATAAAATTAATTGGACCACAGTTTGTTGGGGTTGTATGTTTAGTTAGTTATTTGATGAAGCTTGGGTTAGATAACAATAAATTGTTTTTGGTTCTGGGGTGTGTGTGTGTGCGTGTGTGTGTGTGTGTGTTTTGAGACACAGTCTTGCTATATAGTTCAGACTGGTCTTGAACACATTATGTAGCCTAGGCTGGCCTTGAACTCATGATTATCCTCCTGCCTCAGCCTCCTGAATGCTGAGATTACAGATATGTGCTATCTTGCCCAGTTTATTTATTTATTTTTTTAAGTGCGAGAAACTTGTTTAGGAAACTATGTGGGTTTCCCATGTGTGTAAAGTTGACATTCTTGCAGGTAGTATCTTGAAGGCAACCACCATTCCTCGATCTGGAAGAACAAAGGGAAAGAATTCAATTATTAAAACTCAAGTTTAGAGAGCTGAATCTCCAATCTCCAAGAAGCTCTTGCTGGAGTTTCTGAATGAAAGCACTAGTTCTTCAAATAACTTGATTTTTAGGTGACCTTCTGTTCTGCCATACCCAGCTTGTCCAACATTCCTGATTCCATGGTCTTGCAAATCAAATAGATCTGAGACACTAACAACCAGTTGTTAACAAGTCATTTCACTCCTACAAACTACTAGAGATTGAGAAAAAAAAGGCTTTCTCGCATTTTCTGCAGCAGTCTTACGGAGTCTGTGTCTTAACTTTACCTCTAGGGGGCAGTCATAGATCACTATTGGTATTTTTTTAAAATTCCCTAGAATCAATTAAACTAAATGCAGTAGGTATGTGTTTTTTGCATTTTACAGTTTAGACAAGCTAAGTAATTTGCTTAGTTTATGTGTGTTGCAAATCTGGGGTTCTATCCTACATCTACTTGCCACCAAAGTCCATACTCAACAATACACTGTCTGTCTGTCTGTCTCTCTAGTCTGTCTTGTCTGTTCATCCATCCATCCATCTGTCCGTCTGTCCATCTATCCGTCTGTCCGTCTGTCTGTGTCTGTCGCTCTTTCTCCCCCTTCTAGCCTTAATTTTTTGTTCTCTTTCTCACAGAAGCCATCCACCAAAGTGGTTATATGTACAACTCTGAGGTCAACCTGCACAGCCAGAAAGCCTTGGTCTTCATGGGCACCTGCAGGACAAGCTGTCATAAGTTAAATGATTCATGTGAAAAATAAATTCTCTGCCATCCTTACTGAAGTCTGGCTCTATCACTTACTAGCAGTATAACCAAAAGATGGTTACTCACTTGGTTCCTCATTTCTATAAATGGGGTGACAAAGGAAATTTTTGCTACTCGATAAGCATATGCAGATGGACTTACTGTGTGGCTCTGAGCCTAGGTAAGTGATAAAATGCGGGTAAGAAAAAGATATTAGTATCTTAGAGGCAGCAGTCACAGGAAGCAAGTACCACTCTTTGGGAGGACAAAGGGAAGGTATTTAAACGACTAAGGGAAGGCCAGCGGTATAGCTCAGCAGACTAAGTGCTTACTTAGGTAAGCACAGGGACCAGGGTTCGATCCCTGGTTCTGCATGCCACACTGAGCCAGCGATGGAGTCCGGGTGCACTGAGCCCGTGATGGAGTCCAGGTATGGTGGCGCGTGCCTGTAATCCTAGCACTAGGGAGGCAGAGAGCAGGAGGATTGCTGTGGATGTGGGCTGCATGGTGAGACCCTGTACATTAAAAAAAACAAAAAAAAAACTAATAAATGACTAAGGGGCTGAGGAGATGGCTCAGTAGAATAAGCACTTCCCTGGCAAATGCAAGGACCTGAGTCCAATCCTCAAGCTTACCTGAGAGGCCCTGCAGGGCAGCATCTCCAATCTCAGCTGTTGCCGGTTTCCGAATGAAGTAGATGAGTCTGGTCTGTGGATGCGTGGTGCTGGGAAACTGCAAACCGGCTCCTTCTTCTCCTTCAGCCTCATAATATCCTCTTCTTGTTTTGGCAAAGCAAAAAGGTAGTTCAGAGTGCCTGCTCCAGCACAAGGTTGGCACTAAAAGGTGACAGCTTAAGCTAACTGGCACAATCCCTCATCAGGCTACTCCATATCCATTTGCCTTTTTTGTTTTTCCACATGTTTTACTTCCATAATGATAATAAAAACAACTCTTTTTGCCTAACATGATACCATCATCTTTCAACAAAAGTATCTGATCTCCTCAAAATAGGAGATGCTAAGTTTCAATATCACTGTAATTCTACAGGGGACATTCATATTACCCATTTCTAAGATACGTTAATTACTCCTCAAATTTGGTCACAATCCTGACTATTCAGATGAAATTGTCGTTTTCTTCTTTTCATTTGTACTGGGAATTGAACTCAGGACCTTGCGCTTGCCAGGCAGAGGTTTGCACCACTGATGCCCTGTCATTTTCTTCTTATAAGCAACCTATGATCATTCAAAGTATATACCACACACCATGGTCCAAGCACCTACCTCATACCATAGTCCTGGTAGTCATTATATGACTGCCATAGTGACTGGTGGACCAGTCATTTTGTCTCCTAAGGAAGTGTAATAACACGAATCACTGTGACATCACGACATCCCAGGGAATCAAATCATCCTATTTTCCATGGCCAAGGATTTCACCACTGAAGTCAGGCCTAATAACACAATCCAGAAATGTCCAAGTCCAAGAACATAATCCAATGTCCAGAAATATTCCATCTTTGAGACCTGTTTCCAGAAGCCACTGCCAGCACCAGTTTCTCAATCAGCCGGGGCCCAATCAAGAGACAGAACTTCACCAGTAATTTGAACAGAGATCAACATAAATAACTGCTAACTAGGTATAAGTAATTAAAACAGTAACTAAAAGGGCAATAGAACACCACCAATATATCACAGAGGTAGGAATTTCATAAGGCAGCTGAGGAAACAAAGAGAAGGTATTTGAATTATTAAAATTTATGAGTTTAGAAAGAAGCTGAGTAGGGGCCGGGGAGATGGCTCAGTGGAATAAGCACTTCCCTGGCAAGTACAAGGGCCTGAGTTCAATCCCCGGTTCCACCAAAAAAAAAGAAAGAAGCTGAGGTGAGATGTAGACTTTTGGGGGTAGCTGGCTGCTTGGAAGATGCTAGTCTCTGAACCTGAAAGAAGGTACTGTGTGGCTGAAACTCAGCCTCCTGGGGACCCACTACCGGCTAGCTGTCCCTGGTGTCTCTGCACCATGGTGTTGGCTCCACTAACTGGTGGGAATTTTCAATGAGTTTCAGGCACTGCTACAAGAAAACACTGCAGTTACCAAGGGGTGGAACAGGAGCACTTGGAGAGCGATGCTCACTAAATATAAGCCGTCGGAGAACCCACTGAGAGCTCCAGGGAGCCAAAGGAGGAACTGAGAGAAGCATGCATCCCCCTGAGTATTAACCGTGGCTTTTAATTTTTCTCCAAATCTTGAACCTTACTGACTCTAGAGAGACTATCCCTTCTAGGGCTAGCTAACTCTAGGGATAAACAAACAGATGACCCTAGAACAGACCTTTCCAACCACAGCCTGTAACTCCATCTGCCTCCATTTGGAACTAGGCCATTGTTCGTTCCCTTGTCATAATAATCACCAGCCTCGGGGAGCAGACAAATGAAGACAGCCCCTGTACCCTGGAGCCTGTTAAAATTATTCAAGCCAGACAATCGTGAGGTTGTTTGCCTTGTCCTGCTCACTCTTCCCAGTGAAAGCTATGGTCCCTGTACCTTCCCACTGCTGCTCCCCCTGCTCCTGACTGACCCTAATCTCCATGGGCCTCTCTCCTGCCATGGAGTAGCTCCATTTCTAGGGAACTGCAAGAAACTTCCTCCTTTGTGACAGTCATTTCTGCATCTGCATATCTTACCATACCTGATTAGAATATTTCCCAGCTGCTCTAAGACACCCCATAAAAGCCATTATGTTATGAGAGCCTAACAGAGCTGGTAGAGCTGAGATGCGGTTTTCAGAGCCCCAGCCCCAGCCTCACAAAGCAGATTATAGAAGGGAGGGTTTGAAGGATAATAGCTTAATCACTGGCACAGTGTGCAACTTAGATAAGGCCCAAACTATTAAGAAGCTTATAATCCAAAACAAAATTGTTTATGAGTTGGATGTCACAGTAGAAAGCATGCCTGAGAGGTATGCCTCACAAGACCACCCACCGCACAGAAGCCCAGTGGAGTGAAGGGCTGGGGGCTATGCTGCACTGCACTGACATCCAGAAAAACCCCAAGGATGTGAAGGAACCCACTGTGCAGATCACAGAGCCTCCTGGATAGCTGAATGAAGTCACGTGATCCTTTGAATATGGAGAAGAGTAAGTGCAGCCTTGAGAGACAATTCCTACCTATCTTCAGGGACAGCAAAGAGGCCATGTGATGTTAATTTTAGGTGTCAATTTAGTCCACCTACAGTAGCTGGTTGTTGGTCAAACACTAGTGCAGTTATTGCCATCATGTATGTCTTTTGACTTTTAATGGGATCAACATTTAAATCATAGACTCTGAATGAAGCAGATTAGTTTCCATGGTGTGAAGAGGCTTCATTCAATCAGTTGAAAGCTGTAAGAGCAGAGACTGAGGCCTCCCCAAAGCAGGAATTCTGCCTCCACAATGGGGCATAAAAATTCTGCCCCAGCTTCCAATCTTCTCAGTAGAGACTGCAAAATCAACTCCTGCCTGCATTTCCAGCCTGCCAGCCTGCTTTGCAGCTGTTAGACTTGCCTCTCTCCCAACCATGTGGCCCAATTCTTTAAAATGGATCTCTCTCTGTAGATAATAGCCATCCCCTCAGTTCTTTGTCTCTGGAGTGCTCCAACTGGTGTAAATCAGGGGAGCAGAACAAAATGAGTGATGGGGCAATGGAGTGAGAGCTATGAGATGGGGCCAGAAGTGAGGCATGAGGGTGGATGAGAGAAGAGTTTTTGATTTTGCAAGATCACTCTGGCTTCTGGCTGGAGAATAAGTAGAATCTACAAAAGCAGGAGTGGAAGAAGGCAAAGCTGTGCCCTGTTCTGGTTATCCAGGCAGGAAGCAATGCTAGTGGGAACCAGAGATGTGCAAGAGGCTGTCTTTATCCTGGGTGTTTGTGCACTTTTAAAATGTTTCCTCAGGCTCTGGATCTTTTAAGAAAAGTAAACCCTGCTCACTTAGTACAAAGTAGTGTAGTGCATAGATAGTGCTCCACGGGAAAGGCCCAATTCTGCAGAAGCAAAAACAAGTGAGCAATTTGAGGATAAAGATAAACTGATGATTCCTCCAAAGACCCAAGTCCCTCCTAAAGATGAGCAATGCAGCGGAGCTGTCTGCCTTGCCGTGGGCGAAGCGGGAGCAGTGAGCATTGCTCGTGTTTCTCAAACACTGCTATTTTAGGAGGCTCATTTATCAAGGGTGACAACGGTGTCCTAATGAGTTTATACTGGAACTTACTTTTTATACTATAACTTATAAAGGATTAATTTTACTTGGGATTGAAGTTACTATTTACCACGTGTCAACTACTATGTTAACATTTCAATTTTTTAGCTGGGTGTGGTGGCACATGCCTGTAATCCCAGCACTCAGAGAATTACTTAGAGTTCCAGGCCAGCCTGGGCTACAAAATGAGTTCAGGGCCAACCTGAACTGTATAGTGAAACTGTGTCAAAGACACACACACACAAAAACAAACAAACAAACAAACAAAAAAACCCACCTCAATTCTTTTTGAAAGGTCTCCCTAAATTGTTCTGGCCAGTCTCATACCCACCTGCAAATTCTCTTTTCAGAATTTAGATTTAGGCCGGGTGAGGTGGCGTATGCTTGTAATCCCAGCACTCAGGAGGCTGAGGCAGGAGGATTGTTGTGAGTTTGAGACCAGCCTGAGCTACAAAGTGAGCTTAAGACAGCCTGAACTACATAGTGAGCCCCTGTCTCAAAAAAAAAGACAAAAAAAGAATTCAGATTTATTCCTCTGTGTGTGTGTGTGTGTGTGTGTGTGTGTGTGTCTGTGCACGCACGCGCACACGCGTGCACGCGCTGGTATTAGGGACTGACTCTGAGGCTCTCAGTATCCTAGGCACTGAGCTAAAATGTTTTTGTTTTGCTTTGGGACAGGGTCTCACTAAATTATTGAGGAACTTGCAAACCTCCTGCTTCAGCCTCCTGAGAAGCTAGGATTACAGAAGTGTGCCGTCATACCTGGTACTTCTACTATGCAGTTAATCTCTGTGTTCTTATCCTTTTTACATTTAATTTATTCTATGACCATTGTCTTTCCCATTCAGTGTCCCTCACACTGTACTCCACAGGCCTTATCCAAATCCATCAATGATTCTCCTTGTCTTCTCCCTTGGCCTTTGTTTTCCTGAAACTGGGTTATAGCCCTCAATAGAAAATGCAATCATGAATATCAACAACCTGACACCCAGAGATCTGGCACGAGAGGATGGATAAAGTAATTTGGGTGTGGGACCCAGTGAAACAAATTACCCCAGCCTTTCATGTTCCTATAAAACTCGCAACAATCTTCTCCAAGGAGTTTCTATCTTCCTGTTTTCACTTTGGTGTCTTGGTTACTTTTTTCTCAATGCTGAGACAAAAGTACTCTGATGCCCAAAATAAGGTTTATTTAGCTCATACTTTGTGGAAATTTCAATCCATACTCAACTGACTTAAAAGCAGGGTGGCATGGCTGAGGGACAATTGCTGATGGTGGCAGTAGACAGCAAAAGTAGCAAGAGCAAAAAGGTAGGAGTGAGAGAGAAGACTCCTTATGTCCCCTATATCGTGCATGGGCTACCAGCCCCAGGGCAGGAGTAGCCCTCACGTCCTTGGACCGTCACAGACTCTAGAAGCCCACCTCCGTGACTGCATAAATGGCTTTGGGGAGACATCTAGACACAAATCATAACATTTTGTCCCTGAACCTTTTACACAAAAGGCATTTAGTCCATCTGTAAGACTTGCCATTTTAAAGGGATACAAAAGGACCAAAGCAAATCCAGAATCCAGCAGAGCGAACATTAAGTCCCGTAGTTGGGTGTGAAGCATCTGAGGAAATCTGGCAAACTGTGAGTTCCAAAGGGCTTGGTTGTCTCCACCTCTATGGTGCTTCCGGCTTTTCCCATGGGCCTGTTTTGCTCCCTCCTTGCAAACAATCCATGTTCCTGAGACAATCCATGTTCCTAGCCTTTACAAATTCTAGAGTTTCCACTGCACCCTTGGTTTCACATTCACAACTCTACACACTGCCTTCTCAGGGCACACTGCCTGCCTTCCCAGGCCTTCTGAAATTGGGGTAAAGGCCTTCTTAACCTCATGCATTCTGTATGCACCTAAAGCCAGGGCCATGTAGATGATGCCAAGGTCTGATGCCAGCTAGATCAGTAGCCAGTCTTTCTTCTCTTGACTGTAGGGGTCAAATATCTAAATCCCTGGACACTCTGAATCCAATTCTAAGGAAAAAATTCTCTAGGTTGCTGCCACTCTAGAACATGGTGCTCTGCAGTTTTCTCCTCAAAGCAAAGTCTTTTAGTTTTGCACATTTAAGATGGCAAAAGTTGGAGCCTTCCTGCTTCTTGTGATGCCTTTAGGCCATCTTTCCTATTCTTTGATATCTTACCAGCAATCAAGATTTTCTCCACTCTATCTTTGTAGTCCACAGTCCTACTGGACCTTGCTTTTTGGCCAAATTCAATTTAAATCGTCCTTCTGGGCTCTGTGTTCTCGATTCTCAATAAAATTCTGGCTAAAAGGCTCCAACAATGGCCATGCCACTGTTCCAACATTAGGCTGCCTTGAAATTTCTTCTTCCAGATTAACTAGTCCACTGCTCTTAATCTTAGTCTCTATTAAAATCTCTGGGTGAGCAAAGTGCAGACAAACTCTCTGCTCAGTCATAACACACACTGTCTGGAGCCCAGCAGCCAATGCAGTCCTTACCAGCAGAAACCTCCAGAGCTTGGTCCTTACCTACCAGATTTCTATCAGCCTTCTGACCTTAAACTTTGACCAGAATCTCCCATACAGAACAGCCAAAGGCATTCCAGTGCTACTCTTTCAAAGGCAACATCTCTGAACCTTTCCAAACTCTTCCCGAAAGCCACTCCCAAAGGCTCTTGAACTATATGGTCATGTATAATCACAGAAACCACCCCACTTCTCTGGTAACAAATTTGTCTTGGTTACTTTTCTCTCATTGCTGAAACAAAAATATCTGCTGTCCCAAATTAAGGAAGGAAAGGCTGCATTACAGCATGGCATAGATGCAGGGCAACCATTCCTAGTGGCAGTAGACAGCAGGAGCAAGAAGTCACAAGAGCAAAAAGGGAGGAGCACAAGAGAAGACTCTTTCTGTCCCTTACATTGTATGTAGGCAACTCACTACCCAAAGGTGGGTGTGGCACTCACACCCATAATCCCAGCAATGCATCAATCACACGCTCTAAAAGCCCACCCCGGGATCCCGGGATCTGGAGGTGGTGAAATGTGTTATCTACAAACGTGGATTAATATCCATACTAAATGAAAATGGCCAATTCGTTAAGAGGAGAAGTATTGAACCTTTATAAAAATCTGCTGTATCTTGGACGGGACTATCCTAAAGGAGAAGACTATTTTAAAAGGCGTTTGAAGAATGTTTTCCTTAAAAATAAAGATGTGAAGGACCCAGAGAAGATCAAAGAACTTATTGAACGAGGCGAATTTGTAATGAAAGAGCTAGAAGCTTTATATTTCCTCAGGAAATACAGAGCTATGAAACAACGCTATTATTCAGATGTCAACAAAACTAATTGATCATTATTTTTAGTTTGGCTGAAAATCAGAGACAGCTGTTTGTATATACAAAATAAACCTATCGGAAAGACGGCAAAACATGTAAAAAAATTCTGAGCTGTCTTGCTGAACTAAAATAACTTGATCTTTACTGATACAAGAGCTTTGTCTGCAACCAACTCCATGCTCAATTTTTTAAAAAATAGCTACACATTTATACTACCAAATGTAAATGAGTATTCAATATAATACACTTAATTCTCCATTTTACTGATAAGAGAACACCACTAATAAGCACTGTAACTTCTTATACATTTATTGTTCTGAACATCCAAAGTACTTTTCTTTTTGACCCAGTTTGGTACACTGAAGCTCGTATTCAAAAAAGACCACAGTAATGATTTAAATGCAATTCTAGAAATATGAAGATTATGTCAGACCTTAAAATGCCAGCCAATGACTGGCATTATATAACTTCAGTTATTTTCATTAATTTGGTTTGTGGTTCACTCTAGGTCTTAAGACAGATGACCAGTTATATACCATTTGTCTTCTTTCATAAAATGCAATAAATGATGCTTTACTTTTGTCATAAAAAAAAAAAAAATAAAATAAAAGCCCACCCCATGACCACATGAGGATTTGAGGGGACATTTAGACAAGCCGTAGTATTTGGTCACCCAAAAATGATTTCAACTCATTTAGAAATAGATTTTTTTTTATTTTGTTGGAGACAATATCTTGCTATGTAGCATAGGCTGGTCTTGAACCTACTGTGTAGTCCAAGCTGGCCTTGCACTTGCAACAATCCTCCTGCCTCAGCCTTCTGAGAGCTGAATTACAGGCATGCACCACCACACCTGGCTAGAAACAGAAGTAAAGAATGAAAGAAGGGGTGGGGCTGGACATCTACTTCACAACCTATATCAAAATAAATTGCAGCTAGGGAGATGGCTCAGTGGAATAAGAGCTTCCCTGGCAAGTGCAAGGGCCTGAGTTCAATCCCCAGTTCTGCCACAAAAAATATAAATAAATTTAAAAAAAATAAATTGCAGACTGAAAAAAGATTTAAATTTATAAAAACTATGAAATAGCAATAGGGAATATAGTAATAGGTGACAGACTCTACTACATAAATGAGAAATTTCTGTATTCCAGAAAAATTCTAAACAAAGCTAAGAGACACAGACAGAAAAAAATATTTACTACCTATATAATAGGGAAAAGATTGTATCTATAGTATATAAGAAGATAACATAAATAAACAAGACAAATATAACCCAAATGAAAACTAGCTCAGGGGTATAAAAAGGTCAGTCACAGATAAATAGGAAAGGTCAAAAATCACATGAAAAAATAGAAATCCAGGCATGGTAGCACATGCCTGTAATCCCAGCACTCAACAGGCTGAGATAGGAGGATTGCCTAGAGTCCCAGGCCTGCCTGGGCTACACAGTGAGTTCAAGGCCAGCCTGGATTCTGTCAAAAAAAAAAAGGAAGAAAAAGATATTCAACCTCAGAAATGATCAAGGAACATACATTTAATCACAGTTTTTCATTAAATTGGCAAGTTTCAAAGATAGGAAATACCTAATCTGTGCTAAATTGTGGTAAACAACTGATCTACCTCAGTGACAATATTAATCAGGGTCTTAACAATTGTAGGAACTTATCCTATAGAAAAGATTCAGTATATTCAATTTCACTAAAGCAAATTTCTAATACTGAAAAGTAAAGATAATTATAAATATCTATATTAGTCTGTGTCACTATAACTAAATACCTGAGGCTGGGTAATCTATTAAAAAAAGAAGGAAGCTTATTTTGGCTCACAGTTCTGGTCCAAGGTTAAGGATCCATACCTAAGGGTGTCGTGTGTGTGTGTGTGTGTGTGTGTGTGTGTGTGTGTGTGTGTGTGTCCTGGTCTCTTTTCTTCTTTTTTTCATAAAGTCACCAGGATCCAATCACTGGGGCTCCATCTCAAAGACCTTATGTTGCCCTAATCACCTCTCAAATCCTTACCTCTAAGCAGCAGAATCAGATTAAGTTCCTGCCCTCCTAAGAGCTCACAATAGGGATTACATTTCAAAACAGGAATCCTTGGGGACGCACTCAAACCATATTCAAACCATAGCAATGTCCATGAATAGGAAAATGATTACATGAATTAGGAGTGAGCTTGTGGGCTGTGTGTGTGTGTGTGTGTGTGTGTGTGTGTGTGTGTGTGTGTGTAAGTGAAACAAATGATCTGGAAGGAAGTATAGAAGTAACAGGATTAGGAAAGAGGATTAGGACAAGGTTGTAGGGGACAACTTAGTTGTCTTTATTTTTTGAGCTTATTACAATAAATATACATTGCTCTTATACCTTAAAGAGATATTAAATATGAAAAAAATTAAGCAAAATGTAAATGTAAACCAGTAATCAAATTAAGAATACTAGGATTGGAAATGTAGCTCAGTTGTAAAGGTTTACCTATTATACACAAGACCCTGGCTTTGATCCCCAGCACTGCAAACAAACAATACTGTTGAAGCAAAGCTGCTGGAGATAGGCAGTCTCTTACACTGTACATTTGCTTGAGAGCAATTTGATGTCTTATGTCAACAACTTTAAAGATGTTCCTTACAACTGCTAATATTAGCTAACCTTACAGGGTGGCTAGAGGGTTTGTGAGGAACAAGATGAGGAAGCTGAAAGAGACTTCACTGTGAACCCCCTGCATCTTTTGAATTTAATACTATGAGAATATAGTTTGCAGCCACACACTTTGTGAACAATTCTTTATCAGTCACAGTCTTTGACCCAGAAGTTTCCTCTGCTGCAATTTATCCTGATGGTAAATCACAGATGTGAACTATAACCATATGGATGTTTGCTACACCACAATATGTAATAAAGGAACCAACACTTCAAAATCCAACAAGAGCAGATTTATGTAATAGACTCTAATGCGTATATAAAGCAGAAAACAGAGATTGAAAGTGACTTTGTTGAAAAAAGGATGTTGTTTTGGAAAGATGTAGGTTAAGAATTATATAAAGATAGAGAGTCAGGGAGATGGCTCAGTGGAATAAGTGCTTCCCTGGCAAGCACAAGGGCCTGAGTTCAATCCCCAGTTCCGCCAGAATTATATAAAGATAGAAACACACATACATACTTTTGTAACTTTGGATTTGTAGGCAGGCAGATGAACAGATACATGAGCTAAAAAGATAGACACCAAATGCTCTGTGTTAGATCCCCACATGAGACCTGAGAACATCTCATGTCTGAGCAGCAGAGTTATTGGGCTGCTGTATTTTGATTAATGAATAAAATGCAATAGACAAAAACTGAAAAACACCATCCTCTTAAGATAAAGTCTATCAGGTGGAAGTGGATATTATTAAAAGTAATGTAATAAAATTTTATGAGAAATAAAATGAAAAAGATTAAAATATTGTAAAAACAAAATGAATAAAATAAACATATAATCATTAAATCATAGGGGTTTTTGTTTGGCTTGATTTGGTTTGGCACCAGGAATTGAAACTCGGGACCAGGAAGGTGCTTATGCCACTGAGCTATCTCCTTGGCCCCCCATAAGTATTTTAAGAAGCCAGCATAGCAGGGCATGGCAAACACAACTGTAATTTCAGCTACTCAGGAACCTGAGGCAGGAAGATCATAAGTTTGAGCCAAAGCTAGGCAACTTAATGAGACTCTGTCTCAAAATAAAAGGGGTGGAGATCTAACACTGAGGAGCTGGTCATTGAGAAAATAATCACAAAATAGACTGGGAATAGTAAAACTATCCTAATTCCAAGGGACCCTAGAGTAAAATGAAAATGTATGGCCTTTGCTAGAAAAAAATGTATTAAGAACTTCAGAATGGTGATAACCAACCACTGAATGAAAGATGTGGTCCTGTGTGGTTGTCTATGAAGCCAGTCCTGTCCAGGGTTCTGCCTGGGCTGCAGACAGCTGTGAAGATGGAAGCCAGGAAAGCTCATGTCTAGTCTCATGAGAAGGAAGAAGGCTGACATCTGAAATGCCGACCTCACACAGGTCCCCCGGGGGTCAGTTCTCCACCTGGAAAATTTTCAGGTGTCCTAACTGCAGCTGTTCAGGCTTAGGCAGCAGCTGACATTTAGTCGATATTGACTATGTGTCACATTTTGACTGTTTTACGTGGACAGTGCTTCAACATTCTTACAATAACTGAAACAAGAAAGTACCATATCACTGAATTTGTTTTAAAATGAAGAAAAAGATGTTCAAAGAGGTTAAATGATTTACCAAGGCCACATGGCTGGTAGGCATGGCATTGCTGTCATATCCTGGATCCTTGACCTTAACCGTTATTCTAATCTTCCAAGCCCACACATGTCAGTCTCCATTGTACACATGACCATGACATGCAAAGAGCAAGAACAGAGACTAATTCTCTTGGTTCCACACAAACCTTTAATGTCCCCCTAGCCTCCAACACATGTATTTAAGGATCCCTCTCTGACTCCAACACCTGTAAAGACCATCAAGCAGTCCTTAGAGCTATCTGGCCATTTGGAGGCCATAGTGTTCAAGGCTGGATACCTCACCAAGACACTTCATACCCTTTGCCAAGGCCTGTTTCTACTCCCATTGTCTGATTTACTCATAAAAGATTCAATTTCCTGGGTTTCTTGAGTTCTGGTCTCTAGAGCTTTCTGTTCCCAGGATTTCCACAGACTCTTCCAATGAAGAGACCCAGAGAGCTCTCCTACCCAGCATATGTCCAGGCACCTGGAAGGATCGCCATAGTCTGACGCAGGTCTATGCGCTATCCTGGAGCTCTCCTTAGTGACAGCCAGAAACATAGTAACAGGCGTATTTAAATGTTTTGAGCATTTAAGATAAAATTTTGTATTTAATCCTCCCAATAACCTTGTAAGAGAGTTCTAGATTTATTTCAGTTTTATAAATGAGCAAACAAGATAGGTTATGTGATTTGCCCAAGATCACACAGTAAGCAAATTGAATGATGTAGCTATGATTGAGTCCAAAGGCTCAGACTTCCCACCTCACCACCTCTTTGTGTGCTTCATTGCTCTGGCTGGATGAACACTGCAAGGAGAAATTCTTTTTCCACTGACTCAGCTCCCCTACTCACCTTCTTTTCAAAGGCCATTGGGGCCACATTAAGAGCTCTTCAAAGTGAACCCACGGTCCCCTCTGCTGGCAGCTGCCTATTACTGCACCTACTAGTAGTCTGACCTTGAGTGGCCTCTGTAGGTTGAGATGCCTCTGGCTACAAGCCACAGAAACAAGCTCTGGATAATTTAAGGAAGAAGGGGTGGGGGTTAAGGGACCAGAGCAAGGAAGGAGGTGTAGAGAATCAGGATGACATGTTAGAGGGGTTAAGGAATATCTCAAGGACTGTAAGAAAGGGTTGAGCAGCCAAGAAATTTTGACAGAGGGAGGAGCAGGTCCCACAGCTCCATTGAAAGAGACCACAGGACGGTATTCCTAAGGCACCACCGATTCTGCCCTACTGACAAGATTTCTGTGCCTCTCCTTTCAGAATTCCACATCCCAGGGACATGTCTACCTAGCTGAGCCAGGCTGGCTTCTGTACACTTAATCTGCTCCTTGATTCCCAATGGTTCCTGAAGGTTTTGAGGGCTGCCAGCCATGCCAGTGTGTAGTGTGCGTGTGCCCAAAGGATGGAAGGATAGGGTGTCACTGGTCTGAGTGACATTCCAGGAGCTGGATAAAGAAGGGGCACCAGGGACTGACTATGGTCCATTTGAGAAAGAGGTCAGCCAGGAAGCCAATACCAAGATCAAGAATACCAGGGGATTCCTGTCTCCACCTACCCATCCAAGCCCCAAACCAGACTTTGTAACCCCAATCATGCTTAGTTCCTAAAACTCCATCCAAGCAAGTTTTCTATTCACATGGACTCAATACTCTCTCCCAGCACCTATCCCATGGAAAGCAGGCTTACAGCTCCAGGGGCTAGAGGCTGGGGAGAGCACTTACACATCCCATTCCTTGTGACTGCTTCTCCGGTGCATGGTTTAGGGAGGAGGAGGAGGCGATGCTCAATCCCAAAACATTCTCTTGAGTATTGAGAGACATTTTTCTGTACATTCCTAGTTGGCAGCATGCCGTGTTCCTTAGCAAGGGTCCCGTTAAGCCCACAACTCCCAACCTTCCTGCCATCTTTATCTCTGGCTTGAAGGTCTATGGCTGCATTGGCCAATTCAGTAGCCACAGTCTACATGTGATTATGTAAATTCGAATTTGATAAAAATTTAAAATTCAGGGCTTGGGAAGATAGATTGGTAACAAGCATGAGATCCTGAGTTCAATTTTTTTTGAGTTCAAAAAAATTAAAGTGAATTAAATTAAAAAATAAAATTCAGTTCCTCACTTGCCCTATGCACATGCCAATCACATATCCTGCTAGGTTCCATACTGGGTAGGATGGATATGGGAAAGTTCCCTTGACTAGAGTATCTGTTATAATACGGATTCAAAGAAAATTCCTTTCACAGGCTACTGTGTTCATGGATGAAATTTTTGGAAAGTGATCAGGCGAGGCACTAACTTCATCAACAGGTTAATTCATCAAGTTTACGGCTGAATGTAGCATTAGGATACTCGCGTTAGGGCTAGTGGGAGGAAGCGGGTCGTGGGGCCTGACCTTGGGTACTGTACCTGCTCCCTGACCTCTTCTTCTCTCTGCTCGCTGCTTCCTGCCTGTCATGAGGTAAGCCGCTTTGCTCTGTGCACCCTTCTGCGACGATGTTTCGGCCTCATTCCCGGCCTGAAAGCCCTGCGGCCAGCCAACCTCAGACTGCAACCTCTGAGATGATAAGCTAAAACAAGTCTTTCTACTTTTTCATCATGTCAGATACTTCATCACAGGGATAGACAGCTGACTAATTCAGGACCTATCTGTCTTCTGTAAGTCCTAGGAACAGGCCAGTCAAGAGCATGGCCCTTCTATCCTCTCTAGTTGGCACTGCCACCACATTTTCTGTCCTTAAGACTACGTCTCACTCCATCTATCCCCTGGCATTGCCACACTGAGACGGAGCAACATGCCTGCTGGGGCTAGGAGAGCTACATCTGGGAAATGAGCCACACTCTTCCTCCTGGGGACTCTCCCAAACCCATTAGGTTAACTCTTTTGTTTCTTCCTCTCAGAGTTTTAGAGAAGAGAACCATTTGAGGACACCCATGACGTATGAGGGGAGAAGATAGTCTGTCTTCCTTTACAATTGTATTCTTTCTGCCTCAACTGCTTTACAGAAGGCTAGTAGTGGGAATAAGATTTCTGGGCTTGTTCTGAAGCTGAGCAGACACAGCAAAAAGGTGGCTGAAACTACTGTCCTCACTACACTGAAGTTACCGTGCCAGTCACTGCTATTGTCCCACTTCGCTGCTCCCCATATTCCAAGGGGCCAGGAGCCTGTCAACTACATTTCTCAGATTCCTTTGGTAACTACCTGACTTCTCACTAGTTTACGCCAATGAGTGTCACTGGAAGGAGTTTGGAGAGAAGACGGGAGAAGCCTTTTTTCTTTCTCCAGCCAGGCAGCTCCAGCAGCAGCTGCCACAGCAGCAGAACACAATAGGATCAGTGCAGGATTCTACTGCTCTTCCAGAGTGACAGGAGAAGACACTGCAAGAAGGTGAACCCCAGCCCAGGTAGCGGCAGCAGGAACAGGTGGGCACAGACTTCCAACGCATAGCGCCAGCTCGAACGGGGCTATGCGCGTGGCAGAAAGAGTGCCAACTCATTCAATAACAACGTCGGGCTGCTGGATGGCCTCATCTTCCCTTTTGTCCCTCTAACCTATGGACAATAATGGCTTCCTACAGTTAGAAATTTGTGCGTGAACTCGCCTACTATATTTTGCTCTCTGTCCCTTCAGCTTGTATCTATCTCATCCTTTTTCTGAAATACTAGAATACTTTTTGATTTCCCTAGAATATGCGAGGAAGGGTGGAATGCTACGGCAAGAGCAGAGCTTTTAGAAACAGCCGTACTGCTAGTTGTGGTGGGATTACATGCCTGTAATCCCATCACTTGGGAGGCCGAAGCAGGAGGATCATTGTGAGCTTGAGGCTAGCCTGGGTTACATAAGTGAGTTCAAGGCCAGCCTGCACTACCTCATGAGAACTTGCCTCAAAACAAAACAAACAAAAAAGAAACATGTCTCCACTAGCTCTTCCACTGTCTAGAGACTCCAGAAGATGGTAGGATGACAAGGAATAAGGAGCCTGAACTCCCAATCCCCCCCAAAAGATAGGACTCATCAATCCGACACTGACCCTAAACTATACATAAATAGGAAGTGAACTATTGCTTTTGAATCATTGTGTTTGAGTCTATTTGTTATAGCTGCTTGGGCTCTGCTCCAGTGAACACAGTACCTTAACAACCATGATTACCTATTTTATTAAAAGATTATTCATTTGGTACAGGGTCTCAGTACACAGCCAGGGGTTGAACTCCAGTCCTGCACTTGCCTCAGCAGGCACTTAGTCTGCTGGGCTATCTCACTGGCTTACTCATACCAAGCACTATACTGAATACTTTATTCTTATTGAATTCTGACCCAACAATAGTTTGTGGTAGTATTTCCATTCACAGATTAGAAATTGAATTTCAGGAAGATCCATTAACCTGTCGAAGTCCATCTGACTTCAAAGCCCATGCACTTAGAAATCATAGTTTCTGCTTGTCTCCATTCTCTGGCTTCTATTTTGGTTTGGCCAATGGAAGATATGGTGGCACAGGGAAACAGGAGGTCAAGGGTTCCTTTTTTAACCTCTATCAGGTTACCTTTTGGTAGTGTTCCTTTACCAATGGCCACTGTTACCACTGGAAAGCTGTTTCACAGGGCAACTGCTCAGCTCCCTTCTACAAGCCCTGCTCAGCTCCCTTCTGCAAGCCCTGTGGCCTACCTAGGTCTAATGGCTTTCCGTTTTTCTGGCTCCAGGGCCTCTGACAATATCCTGTTGCTATCTCTCAACCCTGCCCATACCTGTGTAAGCAATTCCTTCATCCACCTATCCTCACTTTTCCTTTGATTGCAATCTATCCACAGACAGCACCCTAATAGGAGAGCATGTTCATGTTTACATCAATCACATTGGGTAAGCCCTAGAACCCAGCCATCCTGAGTCCTATCTTCCTGGCTTTATCTGTTCTCCTTCCATGAGCCATTACATCTCTTTTTGCCTAACCCATTGTGAGCTACATTTTCTGCCAAAATCAGCCAAGAGTGGTGACTGATACAGGTACGTCTCTAATTCACATATGTTTTCACAAGGAAACAGAAGTTACCTCTAGATGACTTAAGGAACATGGGAAGAAAACAACTGATAGAGAGTTTAGGACTAGAATGTCCCCCACGCATTTGGGAAAATCCCAAGTTGGAGGCCAGCACAGGCTGTGCAGTGAGCTCAAGGAAAGTCTGGGATACATAGCGAGGTCTTGCCTCAAGACACAAGAGAATAAAAAAAGTCTCATGAGTTCAGAGATGAGGCACTGGAGAAGTGATCGGATCAAGGAATTGGACCAAGCAAATGTGCCAACAGGACTGAAGAGGTGCTCCGCTGGCATAGTACAGAGAGTGCATCTCCCTGTGCACCCCTCCCCCCCCGCCTGCCGCTTCCTGTCTGCCATGAGGCGAGCAGCTTTCGCACTAGCCTTTCTGCCATGATGTTCCTCCTCTGGAGCCAACCAACCATAGACGAAAAACTCCAAAGCTTTGAGCCCAAGTAAATCTCTCCTCCTTTAAGCTGAAGGTGTCAGGTATTTTGTGTCAGCAATGGAAATATGACTAATATAAGAGGTGATGGCTTCCAAACCTGAAAGGAAAGCAGAAAATGCAACACTGGAAAAGACATGTACCAGAGTGGCCCCTGGAAATTCAGATAGCCAGGATGAGCAAACCGTGCTGTCAGGGCACTGTCGTGGGATAAACCAGTGCTAGCCATCTACCACCACCGAGTCACTTTGCCCAAGATTCAGATTAGTGGTGTGGGAGTCGAGATACTTTTTAGTTTTAGTCGAATCATATGTCCAACCTCTCTCCAAGGAAAAGCAGATGCCTGGATTGGACTGACAATTTCCCACCAACACTGTATGCAACACAAGCTGTTTAATTCCATAAAGAAAAATCTTTTCTTAGCACATGGCACCTTACCTAAATCTTATGAAATAAGTGCCATTAGTATTATCGTCCCTATTGTACAGAGGACACCGAGACACAGAGAAGTAAAGTAGCTTTCCTGTAGTCATACATCTGTTAAGTGGCAGATCTGGATACAAACATAGGCAGCCTAGCTTGAGTCTGCACACCAAACCGACCTGTAGGACTTCTCCAGTGAAAGGGGAAATAGAGGCAAGGTAGGCAAAAAACAAGTTTCCTTGTAGTTATCACTCATGGAATTAGGAAGAATATTTACTCTTTGTTTCTTTTTCTTTTTTTTTTTTTTTTTTTTGGGAACCAGGGATTGCTTGCCAGGCAAGCACCTATTCTATCTCCCTGGCCCCTGTAATATTGTTTTTATCACCAAGTATTTGCAAGCCAAGAAAGAAAAATACTTTATGAACAAAACCTCAGTCACACAGGAAAATTACAAAGAATCAACAACTGGCATATCATCTTATTAAAAAGCACAGCACAAGAAATGACCAGCAGAAGAAAAAGACAACCCATAGGGTGGAAAAAAATATTTCCAGCTGTTCCAAAGGAATACATAAAGTACTAAAAACAAAAAATCAGTCCCTCTGAATCTAAAGACCCAATCCAAAAATGGGCATCTAAACTGAATAGACACTTCTCAGATGAAGAAGTACAAAGGGAAAATAAATACATGAAAAAATATTCCACATCACTAGTCATTTGAGACATGCAAGTTAAAACAATGCTAAGATTCTGTCTCAGCCCAAAAAGAATGGCTATCAGCAAGAAATCAACCAATAACAAATGTCAGCAGGGTTGTGGGGGAAAAGGAACCCTTATCCACTGTTGGTGAGACAATGGTGCAACCATTGTGAAAATCAGTGTGCAGAATCCTCAAAAAAACTAACATTAGAGGTTCCATTTGCCCCAGCTATTCCCATTCTTGGTCTCTTTCTGAAAGAATTAAAAGCATCACACCACAGTGATACATGTTCATCCATGTTTATAGCAGCACAGTTTGTAATAGCTTAATGTTGTAAATAACCCAAAAGGCTACTGATGAATAAATAGAGGAGGAAGATATGGAGTTTTACACAATGGAGTATTATGCTGCCATAAAGAAGGGTAAACTTGAAACATTTCTAGCTAATGGATGCATACTGAGACCATATTCTTAAGTGAAATAAATCAGACACCCATGTTTAAATTCTTCTTTGTTTTTCTGGTGTGAGAAACTGAAAGTGTAAACAAAGACCAAAATATATAATAAGTATTCAGAAAGAAGAAAATGTTCAAGCGAGAAGGGGAACAAAGGATGCGGGAGGAGGAAAGGAAATAAGGAACAAGAAAAAAAGGAAAGGATAAAATGAAAAAGAAGGTTAAAATGGAAACAAAGCTTTTTTTAAATGAGAGGAAGAGGGGTTGAAGGGAGGGGAGGGGATTGGGGAAAAAAGAACAATTAAGATATATCATGTACAGATATAAATTCTCTATGATGAATTAAAGATAGATAGACAGACAGACAGACAGATACTTCAAAAATATGTTAAAAGAAAAAGACAGGGCTGGGGAGATGGCTCAGTGGAATAAGCACTTCCCTGGCAAGCACAAGGGCCTGAGTTCAATCCCCAGTTCTGCCAAAAAAGAAAAAAAAAAAAGAAAGAAAAAGACACACACACAACTGTAAATTCAGAAAGGAAGAGTGACTGATTTCAATTTTGGAAATTTAAAAGTCTTGCTTATCCTATAGAAGAAAAGGAAATGATTAAAATCCAGTGTTCTCACTTCCAGCCACAAAGGAGACAGTGAACTATTTAGGACCCAGGGGAATTCCAGCTGTCACCAGGTTATACTAGTCATGGCAGAGAAAACCCAGGGAATCAGAGAGATATTATCCATCATAAAGATACTGTCTAGACCAGGGAAGAGAAAAACGCTAGCACTTGGTGAAATAAAATGAAGCCACTGCATTGCTCTCACTGGAACCCTTCTGGCCTAAGTTCCCTCAGTGACCCCTTTTGATGTCCCTTGCACAACCCCCCTGTCCTCCCACAACTTTGTTCCCCGTGCACTTCATTCTGTGTACAACAGGTGTTTGCCATGGTCTGAGAACAGCAAGACCATGAGAAAGCCCCAGAACACAAGCCACGGGCCTCAGGCTCTGCTTCAGCTGCATGACAGAGGGGACCCCAGTCCAGCTGTGCATGCTGCCCACCCCCAAGTACATGTTATAACCACTGGTGAACTGTGAGGGCTCCTGTGTCAGACCTAAACTGGAACCCCAGCTCTAGGGCTAATGAGCTGAGTTACAGTGGATAAATTCTCTAACCTCTTGAGCTCCATCTTCTACCATGCAGTAAAGTAGTGACATCAGCTCTGAAACTCTCTTCCTGAAGTGATTGTGAAAATATTAAAATTCTTCTGACCAGTGAATAAATTATCATAGCCTTTAGTCCCCCACCAAACTAATCTCTTCTCTTTCTACCCTTCATGATCCCATGATTAAGGTGTTAACTCCTCACAGGACCTTAATCTGAGGACCTTAATCTAGCACTAAAGCCATTCTGAGTAGTAACACCAATAGCCTGGGTGGATGGTTAAATATTTTTAATAATACCCTAACAATGGTCATCCTTGGGATTAAGTGAAATGATGCAGTAAAAATGTGATGGAGAGCTTAGAACACAGAAGGAACTCTGTCAAGTTCAGCCATTATTGCTTTAACGTCAAACCCAAGAGAACCAGGACCTAAGAGTCAATCATCATGAGCAGATGCTCGGGGCCAGGTGCAGGGTGTCAGGATGATCCACAGAGAGCCTATGTGTGTCGCCCTGCCCAGATGATGATGGGGACAGCCCTGTACTGGCCCCCTCCCAGGTCAGGAGCACTTATCACTGCTGTCACTATTGCCAACTCTACTGTGTTGTGGGAATCCTATGTCTTGTTATCTGAAACCAAGAAGCTGCTTCAGGAACTTGGACTTTGCCTTTCTAACACCTCGGGAAATAAAAAGGGAGTATTTCAACCCAAGGTTGTTTTACTAAGAGCCTGAAGGGTCAGGCTGGTGAGATAGCTCAGTGGCTTAAGCGCCTGCCTGGCAAGTGGAAAGTCTCAGCTTCTATCCCTAGTACCACAGGGGGTCAGGGGGTGCCTAAAGGATCTTAAGGAGAGCCAGTTTTGTATACCGCCAAGGAGGGGGCCTGAGCCAGACTGCTTGGGTTCAAATCTCAGTTCTGCAGATCCACTTGCTATGTGAACTTGGCCCAGTCACTTCATTGTGTGCACATCAATTTCCTTATCTGTTAAGTGGAAATAATAATAGCACCTGCCTCAGAGTTCTTCCAGGAAGTCAGTTTGGTAATACACATATGCTTGGTCCCCTTTATCCACAGGGCATATGTTCCAAGATGCTCAGCGGATAAGCTGAGCCCTATCCCTGAATGCCTGTGTCATTCTATCTAAGCCACAACGTTTACAGTTTGAGACGTGAAAACAAAACCGGAACACGTTTGTTTTTTCTTCACAATTTTATAGAACATCCATTCTTATTGTAGATGTTAACAATTGGCGTATTTTGGGCGGAACCGGGGATTGAACTCAGGCCTTTGTGCTTGCCAGGGAAGCGCTTATTGGACTGAGCCTTCTCCCTTGCCTCTCCCCTTCCTTTGAAATCAAGAACTTTCATCTTTTTGCTTTAAAGGAAGCCTTCTCTGGCTTCTCTTCGGCATACACAAGCTGCCATGACTCCGGTTGTAGCTATTAGTGAGTAAAATAAGAGTTACTTGAACACAGGTACTACATAGTCCATCTTAGTGACTACTGGGCAGGTAGTGTGCACAGCATGGATACACTGGACAAAAGGATGATTTTTTTGTCTTTTTGAGACAGGGTCTCACTATGCAGTTCAGGCTGGCCTTAAGCTCACTTTGTAGCTCAGGCTGGTCTCAGACTCACAACTATCCTCCTGCCTCAGCCTCCCAAGTGCTGGGATTACAGGCGTGTGCCACCACGCCCGGCTAGCACATAATTTTAAATTTAGGAATTTTTCCTTTCTGGAATTTTTCCATTGAATAGTTTTGGACCATGGTTTACTTCAGGTAACTGAAATTACACAGTGAAATTGCAAATAAAAGGACTACTGCGAAGTTCTAGAATATAGCACATGGTACAGAACAAGCACTCAATATATGTTGGCTATTGTTGGGCTCAAGAGTCCAAGAGGAGCTGTCAGATTCATGCCCACATAATTTTATCTTAACCTGTGCTTTTTTTGTCCTATTACCTGAAATCTTCCCCTGTTCCATGAAGTTTCCTGGTATAGTTCTGATA
The DNA here is from genome assembly GCA_004027165.1 of Ctenomys sociabilis. Lineage (NCBI taxonomy): Eukaryota > Metazoa > Chordata > Mammalia > Rodentia > Ctenomyidae > Ctenomys > Ctenomys sociabilis. The sequence continues at coordinate 60,940 of PVKA01011188.1, forward strand.
TTTTACAGTCTGGGAGGCCCAGAGTTAGAAAGGTCATGCTCATGGTCATGTACGGAATCACTGACACAAGTAGGACTCCACATTAGGGTTAACACTTCCAGCGACCATGCTGTCTCCTCCACCTCTTTGCTTGGAGTATGGTTAATTTAAGCAGTATAAGTTATGTCCGTCTTGTAAGCCCCATGAGTACAAAGCAGAGAAAGTACCTGGGCGTAAAAGAGTTAAGGCTGTTAAATGACTAACCTACCTGGTAAGAAAGATACATGAAGCCTCCAAGAACCATATTCTGCAAGCAAGACAAAAGGCCAGAAATACCAGTTCAAGGAAGAATGAATGAGTTCCTAAAGAGCCCCAGAAGTCTTGCCTCCGTGGGGATCTTTGTGTCCTTATCCCTATCATCCTTGGCCCGTTGGGCACCCATCTCTACCTTTGCTTCTTGGACAGAAACCTGGCCTCCTCGCTGTGCTCTGCTACATCCGCGATCCCATTCGACCAATCCCAGAGTGCCCGCCCCTACTTTTGATAGATCTCTACAAGTCCCTCCTTCGCACGTGGCTGGGCCCAAGGATAGCTGCTCCCCTTTCGCCCCCAATCTGGCGTAAAAAGATTGCTTTCCTTTTCCACGCCTTGGGTAGAGAGCTCTCAGAAGTCTGTGTGATTTGGACTGCCAGGCTGGACTTTGGGGAGACCCCCGAATGCGAGGAGGAGGTGTTCCCGGGGCCCTGAAACCTTCCAGACCCGCTCAGTGTAAACCACCAGGGGTTTGTGTCAACATCCGAGGCCGGAGACTGGCGGCGGCGGGGGACCGGCTCCATCCATGTGCCAGGAACACGGAAGGGTGGGGAATGGAGGTGTCCCTGGGGTCGGTGGAGGGCCCCTTCTG
>PVKA01011189.1:0-61788 GCA_004027165.1 Ctenomys sociabilis
AATTATTGAATCTTTGATATAATTCAGCTATAAAAAAACCTGTAAATATAATTTCATGTATGCACCTTGTACAGTACCAAAACGTTATGAAAACAGTTTGCAATGTATTAATTCATCGACTCTGTATGGTTAAGGTGTCTTGAAACTGTCTGATTGACATTTGTATTTTAATAAAATAAAAATAAACGGAAAAAAAAAAAAAGAAAATAAAGGGAAACAAAAAAAAAAAAAAAAAAAAAAAAAAAAAAAAAAAAAAAAAAAAAAAAAAAAAAAAGTGATATCCTAAGAGGGCCAAAAGAGTACATGCCACTTAACTTTTTGTCAGGAAAATTGGAAACAGTCAGATAGAACGTAGGGTATCAGGGCCTGGGATAAGTAATTTTTTTCCGGAGATGATTATGTAAGCAACACGTGCTTCCCTGTGGGGTTGACCCAAGTTGCATGATGCTGGAAGGATGCTGAAGAATGTTTTTCAAGAGGAGGGAATTTTCTATCTCTGTATCCTTACTAAGAGCTTTGTAGACTCTTCTTAGTTACACACCAGTTGTTTTCTGCACTGATAAGGCACCTTGTTTTGTGGAAAACCTGGGAAGCCTTTCCTATGCTTGTGCTCTGACAGTTATTTTGAAGCTTTTCTCTCTTGCCTCCAAGTTCTTTTTTTAATTATATATTTGGTATAGGGTCTACAGGGTCTCACTAAGTAGATCAGACTCATAGTGATCCTCCTGTTTTAGCCTCTCAAGCTTTGGGATTTCAGGTGAGTGCCACCACACCCAGTCTCCATCGCTGTCTCCCTGAGCCCCGGGCTGAGGCCAGCATGGCACACTGAGGATTGAACCCCAGTTGCTGCACTCTGCCTAAGCAGGTGCTTTAGTCCACTGAGCTATCTGGCTGACCTCTCGCCTCCAAGTTCTAAGGAAGATTCCATAGCATGAGTTATAATGGAGGCCAGCTACAGTCACCACTGTGTCAATCCCATGAGGTGTTTATTTTTCTATTCAATCTTTCACTTCCATTCACATCATTCATTCTATTACTTATACGCATTGGCTTCTTTCCTTGTGAGCCTGTAAACACCCCTGGACACAAGGAATATGTTTCCAATGTCCTTGTGTCACTGACTTGCCTAATGACTAATTGGGGTACTGTTCACATTGTTAAAATCTATCAATAACAAGAAAGAAAAAGAAATCATCTTAGCCAGGTTATTAGTTTCATGAATGCATTTCAAAAGGCAAAGACACTAATACATAAATCTATGCTATAATTGATAAACTGGTGGTAGGTTGGGTGTTAGAATTGGTTTTATAAATAAGAGTGTGAAAGATCATGCCTCTGTTTCCAGAAGCATATGGTAAGATAGAAGTTCATGGTGACAGATGATTCAGGTGGACATAAATGCTTCTTAAGGGACAAAACCTTTACAGAGGAGGGAGAGGGCATGAAGTAAAGGATTTTCACCTTTCAATCTGAAAAGCTCAAAATATCTTAAATGTTATGTTACATACACAGTGGATGAAAATGAAGCAAATGGCAAAGCAACTGTAATGCTAATACTCTATACATCAAAGTAAGAAGAGCCAGTAACCAAAATCAACATTTTTCACAAAACATTCCAAATAAAAATGTGGTGCATGTAGAAAGAGACACTGTTTTATTATTTGAGCAGAATCTGTGAATAATTTATAAAGTAATTCTAATCATGCTTCGAGGAAGAAAAGACAATGGCCATGACTTTTTCTTCCTGTGTATATTAATTGTAGAGATTTCTTACATTATAAATTTATTAATAATTTGAAAGTGGAAAATAGCTTGGTTATAAAATATTAGAAAGTATTTTGACAAAATATTTAAATACATGAAAATTGATTTTAACAATAGTTAGATCACATAGAAAATTCAAAACTTAAATAATAGAATATCTTGTTGTCTCTAAATTTTTGTCAGTGGAATTTTTGTACCAGTTCTACAGTTTCTTTGCTGGGGTAGATTATATGGTAGAAGATTTGCGTGAGTGGAGTTCTCTTATAACTCCACCTATCTTATTTCTGTTTGAATCAGTCCCTTGCTTTGTGATTTTACATGATTGTGGTAGTATCCATGCGTAAGAATGGATTACACTTCCAAGTACTCCCAAAGAAGTGCATTTCAACATAGGGATTATGTCCTGTCCATCTAGGAGAAAAAAATATATACAAAAACAGTCCTGTTCAGAGATTTTTGCTGTGGACAGATTGATTGAGAAATATAAACATAGAGATTACAGGGAAATTCAAAATTTAGAAAAAGTGCCTATAGTTTAGTACCATACAACAGTTATTGCCTTATTTGTTGTATCAGAGTTCACAAGAGGAACAGATTTAAATATATATGTATGTTGTGGAAATGCAGAAAGGTTAGGCATTTTGGAGAGCCACAGGATCCAGTCCAAAGTTGAAAGCCCGGAATTCATTACAATGTGCAGTGATAGTCTGTTATGGGAAGCTGAAGGGTCTATGTTGAAAGGTTGCATGGTTTGAGGCTGGAAAGATAGCTCAGCAGACTAAGCACCTGCTTTGGCAAACACAGGGACCAGGGTTTGATCCCTGGTCCTCCATGCCAACTGTCCCTGTCCATAGGGTGTGCTGAGCCAGTGACTGAGTCTGAGCATGGTGACACACATCTGTAATCCCAGCAGTGGGGAGGATGAAAACAGGAGGATCATAAGTCTGACCTGCATAATGAGACCCTGTACCAAGTACATAAAATGAAAAAGAAAAAGAAATAAAGGTTGCATGGTTTGCAGTGGAAGGCTAAAGAGTATGAGGTGAAAGCCTGAAGGAGTTGGAAACAAAATCCAAAGTTATTGGTAAAGCCTGGGGGCTTGACTACTTTCTGGTGAGAAATAGTACCCAACACCCACAACTTAAAAGAGGACAGGTTTCTTTCACTTCAGTTTGTAGAGGTTTTAACTGGTTCCAAGGCAAGGTGGCATGGGAGAGCAGACACAATTCCTTTTATGCCAGACAGGAATCAACTAGGGATCCAGAGAAGGAGGTATACACATCTTGCCTTCCCAGGCCATTCCCACAGTGACCCACCTCTTCCAGCCAGGCTTCATCTCTGAACAGCACTCACACTTACAAATCTATCAGTGAAGTAATCAGGTGCGTACTACACACCCACAATCCAGGAACCTCTGAAAGCCTCACCGATGAGCACATGAGGCCTTGCTGGGGTCATCTAGATAGAAATATAGCACTGAGACTTCTCCAAAGATGAATTACTAAGGACTTCTTCTTTCCCTCTTTATTTCACTCAACCTGCAAGCCTACGGGTTGATGGTACCATATTCTGAGTGGATGTTCCTTCCATTTGTGTGGTTTACTAGTCAATCATCCAGATAAATCCAGAACTATACTCCAATAATCTGCTTCTCTTAATTCACTCAAATTGACAATGAGCTATTACACTAATTTTCGTGAACTCAAATTTGTGTCTTGGTCGACTACAACTACAAAAGCTACCCAACTAAGACGTTTGCACAGCTGAATTTGAGTATTCATTTTAAAGTTCACTTTCAAGTAGTCTTTCAATGCTTTCCTATCATTCAAATGCATTCTTGGAATTGAAAAGAGACACTGTAATTGCTACTCACAAGTAAGTGTTGAGATGTTTCTATGCATCCATCCATTCCTGGTGCACAAAATCCATGATGGCTCCTTTTGATTCTACCGCACCCCTGAACACGAGCTTCAGTACTGTTCTGATTTCATGGTTCCTGTGACTTTCTGCCCCCACATCTTCCGTCTTCCGGACTCTGTGAGTCAGGTTTGGTTATTTCTTATAACCCAACAACTTGGTATTCTCCACATGAGTATACACCCCGACATCTCAGTTCACAAATGCTTTCTGTTTGCAAACAATTTGGTTCACAAGCAAAAGCATTCAGCAACATTTTCTTCCTTTTACAAACTCCACATCACATGAAAACCGTAATGTGGGCCATCTCCCCCACATAGACACAAACACAGCCATCATCCTCCAGATCATAAAGCAAACCAAGTCCATAAACCAAGGTACTACTGTACTTTGTTCCTCCACTACCAGGGTCTCTGACAAACAACGAGCAGTATGTTGGGCCTGAGTCATTGACAGACTAAAGGGGTGACGGCTGGCGGATAGAGCCTTATCTCCACAGTTTTATGGGGACATTACATTTAAATCTCATTTTTTCATGGCTATGTAAAGTTCTACAATTTTCTTGCCAGTTTAGTCTTGCTTCATGCGAGAGTTTAGATCTGAAATGTTCCTCAGAAATCTCACCTGTTCAAAGGTGGGGCTTTTGGAAGGTGATTGGGTTCAAGAATATTGCAATTATTATTGGATTAATTCACTGATGCGATGAACCATAGCTAAATACACTGCTAAGTGATGGGGACCAGAGAGAGCTACTGGAAAGAGGGGTGATTGCTGGAGCACACCTTTGAGCAGTCTCTCTCTCTCTCTCTCTCTCTCTCTCTCTCTCTCTCTCTCTGGACCTTCCTGTTCTCTCTGCTTCTAGCAGCCCTGAGGAGACCAGCTTTCTCACCGTGACTCTCTGTCACCATGTTTGTTCTTTGCAGCGTTCTTGCCAGTGACTGTAACGTCTGACACTAGGAGTTGAAATAAGCCCTTCCTCCTTCCAGTTGCCAGTATTATGTATTTTGTCTCAAGATCACAAAAGCAGGCTATTATACTACATGATAAACCCTCATTGAAGCAAGATACACAAATGATTCTCTAATAAGTTCAATCTGACTTCTTTTCTTTCCAAGTACTTCCTAGACTATTTTGTCTTTATTTCTTTTAAGCCACTTTCCAAAATAAGTTCTGCAGTGTTTCCATTCTGAGATCTTTATAAAACTTGGATATACTATAAAAGTTATTTCAAAAGTGCAAGTACTTATCATGTTCATAACATTTTTAAAGCTTGTCTCTTCACTTAAGTTTGATTCATGCTATTTGTTAAATGACAAACATGTGAAGATCAGGAAATCTTCAGGACCATCTTCCAACTGCCCCCTCCACACCCTAACTTGCCACAACATCCCAATCCCTTTCCAGCCAGTGTAGGATAATCCCCTAAATTGACACATTAAGCTATATCATTAATTGCTAACGCTAACACTCTCTTGTAGCATGATGTCTTTTCCTTTGCTGCACTCTGCTCACCAGTTTGGTTCCAAAATAAATCTCATGAAGGAATCACTTCTCTTTGCTTAGCTTGGGACATCTGAATTAGCCCTAGGCATTCCTATTTATTGCTGGTTCTGAGCACCTTATGGAATTAGATTTGACATGGAGTCCTCTACAGGGAGCTGGCAGCTGGCAGCACCAGGATGGATGATGTACTGAGAGTGTAGAGCAAGAGTGACCTCGGGAACAGATTAATCTTGATCTATGCACAGATAGATGTCAGATATATTCCTGAGAGCTCTGATATACAGAACCAGAAAATCTTAAAAGCTGAGGAGGATCTTTTTTGTGTGTGTGGTACCGGGGATCAAACCTGGGACCTTGCACATGCCAGTCAGGTGCTTATGCCACTGAACTATCTCCCTGGCCCTGGGGAGTATATTAGAAGCAATGTAGTCCCAGCCTGACATTTTATTCATAGGAAGACTGAGGCCACCAAACAAGATGTGACATGCTGAAATCACCGAGCCAATTAGCAGGCAAATTGATTCCTGAGAATGCGCCTTGCTTTGGGTGTTTAGATGCAACAGTTCTTCCTGCTGCTTTTAGGGCTTAACACTTAAGGCGACAGGAGAGTTAACTAGAAAAATGGAAATGACTGCAGTAAATTAACCATGTACAGTGCCCAGGAGCTATGATTACAGGTGCTATAAAAATGCAAAATGTAATGAGACTGATAACTGACCGAGAAGCCTCAGAAAAGGGGAATCTCAAATGTCTGCCCAGGGCTGAATAGAAGGTGCCTCCTCAAATCAACCAGTGTGGGACCTCTTGACAGAAATAGGAATATTTGACTGTTATGCTGCAGCTTGCAACCATGGAGGGCAACACAGTCACCAAGGAGCTCCAAACACAAAGTGATCTTCATCTGTGCTAAGTTATTCATGAGTGTGATATTCTCAGTAGATTAAAACTCATTGTATCATTTGATTTAAAAGCAGTTCCACAATTTAACGAGTTTCTTACTTATTATGCCAATAAAAATGTAGTACTATAGTAGTAAAGTTTGACATAGATTGTGTTTTCTGAGAACGTTTTGCTTTTGCTTTCTTGGTATTTTTGCATCAAAGCTTTTTTTTTTTTTACCTCCTGTGGATTAGTTATGCATATCTATATATCTGAAACCTTTCAGTTCAAATATTCCCCATGGGCAGAAAAGTCTATAACAAATGTTTATTGAATTATATTTGAACAATTACATAAGCAAACAATAGGCTCTGACTCATTAAGAATAAGACATAACAAAGTTACTTCCATATATTTGTGAGTAGACTTACTAAATTCACAGATGGCAAAAGAAACCATAATGTGCAGATACGGTGGTGTGTTGCCATTGTCTGTGGCAATGGCTTTTTTCAATCCTTTTCTCCAGATCTAGTTGGGCCAAAGTCCTCTTGCCAGTGTGTGATACAATCTTCCTACCCATCTTGGTCCTCACGCCTTAGGTAAGCATTATGGAAATGCTTATTGTCAGTAGGGAGGAGTTGGGCAGTGTGGTTGATAGAGTGAGGCATAGTCCTTTGATTTAACAACTGTATGTAAAGTGTTAGACTTCTATTACCTTTAGTTATCTGTGGTCCCATTGGTATTTTCCTGAAAGACTGTATAAATATATAATTCAGGAAAACAGCAGCTTCTGGCTTATTGCAAAAGGGGTTGCTTTTCTCTCATTTCAGGGACAAAGTATTCAACACCCTAAATTAAGGAAGGACAGATTTATTTAGCTCACAGTTAGTGGAAGTTTCAGTCCATACTCAGCTGGCTCGGAGGCAGAGAGGCACATGGCAGGGGGCAGCAGTCCATGGTGGTGAAAAGCAGCGAACAGCCAGAGTAAGTGGGAAGATCAGCAGCAGAGGCAAGCCTTTCTCCCTTCCTCACCTTGCATTCTGGCTATCTGCATCAGGGCGAGTGCAGTACTCACACCCATAAGCCCGGAACTGGATCATGAATTAATCACAAACTCTAGAAGCCCACAACCCCATGACTGCATGAGTCTTTTGGGGACATATAGACACAAATCATAATAGAGATATTGGTCTAATATGGCTAAAGCAATCAGGAGATTCACTTGCTTCTGGGCATATTCTGACACCAACCACAGACCCCTACATGTGTTGCATCTTCTTGTCCATCAACTTCAGCATGTGAGAGTGAGTGCATTCACATCTTCCTTCCTCTGACTTTACTGCTCACATGACCACTGAAGTTTCCTCAAGGGTGTACAAAGTGAGGAGGAACAATACATAGCCATCTTTAATAGAGTTTTCTTGGGATCATTTTCTGCCACCATCAAATTCCTGCTCCATCACATTCTGTCTCTCAGCATATTCCTAGAGTGCCAGCTGGTGGCTAAGAGCCTCTCTGTACCATGTTCTGGGTGTAGGATAATAAGAAAAAGTACGGTGGTGGTCTTTGTTCAAGTAGGGACTGGGGTAGGAAAGAGGCAGTTAGAAATGATCAAGTAAACAAGATACTTTCAAAAAGTAGCTAGTGCTATGAAAAATACACACTGTGCCTTTTCATTTTCCACCCATTCATAACTTGGCTTCTGTTATAGAATCTCTCTCTATGTCTATCTTACAGATAATCTGAAACACAATATCAAGGAATACAATTCTCAATATGTAATTTAGTCAGGGAAGAAAAATCTGCCAGGAGACTCTAGTTATCCTCTTCTCCAGACCCAGTTGGGCCAAGGTCTCCTTGCCAGTGTGTGATGCAATCTTCCTACCAATCTTGGTCCTCGTGCCTTGGGTAAGCACTGAATCCCAAGAGGCATTCAGCCTTAGGGAAATCTCCAGAGACAGACGAAGCAGTCGGAAGACCTGTTGATAACAAGTAGCACACTCTTTATCTATGCTTTGCCCAATCTTAAAAGCACTTAACAGCCCGATGAATCTTACTGGTTTGTAGTCATTTCTTCTTTACAGTGAAATCTTTAGGGATATAAAAGATAGAACCATTACCATCTGTTCCATATGGGCCATTTCTTAACTATACAAATATTGAGAAGAAACTTTGCAATTAAATTTTTCTCTTCACTCTGAGGCTAAACCCATTTCTTTCCTTCAATTTCTGTAAGATAAGAACCAGTCTGAGAATCTATCATTTCTGAGTAGCACTTTTTCTTTCCTTCTAGGAAAGTCTGAGTGACCATGCTTCAGTCACATACAAAGGTACATAACAATTTTTTTCCATGACACAAACTATGAAAAGTGACAAATAAATTTTAAAACATGTCTTTATGCAAGCTATTAAAAATGTTTTGAGTGAGCCTGGCCAAGAATAAATGACAGAATCAAAATTTTTCCTTAATAGAGTGGAATAATGTCACCATGGATATGCAATATGACAGGGATAAATATAGAATTCTGAATCCTAAACCTCATCCACACTAGTTCAGGGCTAGAGAAACCAGACCTGACTTGACAACGACTGAATGAAAAAAGTCTCTGAGGGCAAGACTAGACCCTGAACTCATCTTTTATCCATACTGTGGCCCAGCAATAAAAGCACAGGTGTCCAGAACAAGGCAGTGCATATTTCCATCAACATCTGCCCTGGTAAGCTCAAAGACAGAAGTTTATATCTAACTTGGGAATTAACTCACTGGCAAGGTAATTTACAAATGAGAGAGCATTCACAAAGTCGTTTGGGTGCAATGGAAAGACATCTGAAAACTCAATAATATGATGATTTCTGGGATGGAGGAATTTACTGTAGGTTAATATTTTGAAGATGTATTACTTTAAATGTGTAAATATGTATGTATTAGAGTACAGTGCATGTTGTGTAAGAGAACTGATGGCAGATCGACAGGAATTTCTTTACCAGAAGAGTTCTACAGTGGAACAACTCACCTAAGGAAGACATGAGCAACTTGTCACTGACAGCAATCACATAGGAGGGCTGGTGGATCTGTAAAGTGTAAATCATGATTATTTACATTTATCTTAATTGTTATGATGGTTTCTTTTGCTTTCCTTCTTGGTCTAAAATATGGAAAAGTAAAAAATGTGATTATTGTTTAGCATCTAGCCCTTCCTGTTTGTCCAGTTTTGCCCATGTATAATGTTTCTCTCTAGTTCTGCAGTTCTGTTTTCAGTTGGGTAACAGGCCACTGAGTAGGGAGTCTCCCACTGGCCAGGAAGGCTGGGAAGCTGCTAAAAGACACTCGAGAATACCTGCTGCATGTACTGTTTTAAAATAAAGCTTTTGACAAATATATTTACAAATGTATTGCTTTGAAATAAAGCTTGAGCTAAGAGAACTATTTGAAAATTATAAAAATGAAAAAGCCCTTTTAAAACTGGTGGTCTAGACTGAATCAAATGGGTGTTTGTTATAGCTACAAAAGGGCACTCTCTGCCTGGTGAATACATAATAGAAATGTGTGGAAATGGCCTGTATAATGCTATCTCAGTATCGAAGTCTTGCTGTCCTTATTTATGCAACTTGAGCCAGCCATGAGAAATCTATGATGGGCTCTATGTAGGACTGAAACTTGTTTGTCATTAGTCATTTTTGCTCAAATTTCAGCTACTTCCTTGGATTGTGAGTTTGATTACTCAACTCATTGTGGTCACGTTCTACCATATAAGAATGGAGCAATTATTTCAATTTACTTCATCAAAGGATTGTGAGCAGACTTTTCAGCTGAACATAGTCAAGAGAAATTAAATGACAGCCTTCTACAAATGATACTCATGTTGTTCCTATTCTGTACTCTCGCCATAGCCCAAACTACTCTTTTCAAAAGCTAAGGAAATATTTTAGAGCTTATCTCAAATTATACTCAAACCCGTATCAGTGATCAAGGGCCAGGGAAGAATGATGTAATTTAATGCTTTTGATGGAGATCAGAGTGTCTTTATTTTAAGTGTAGTGAGTATAGCTTGCGCTGAACATTTATTTCTCACATAAATTTCAGAAGAGAGAATCAAATATCCACAAGGAGATTTTATCTTCTTGGTGATTCTTTCAAATGTTAACTAGTTCCAAATTTCAGTCTTATTGCTGTTATAAACACATATAAGTTCACTAATTTTCATCTATATTCATAATACATTTTGAAAAGGAAATTCTGAGTAGGAAAATTCAATGCCTGCTTCAAGAGCCACCTTGGTATATTCTATCCATATTGGAAACAGGTGGAATGTTCTCAGGACTTGAAGAAGCAGAAAAACATCCCATTAATATCTGCTGAGCTTCACACTTTTCCAGCTCAGACAAACCCTGTCTTTGTTTCCAGGGCCTCCTGCAATGCCTGGCACATAATAGGTGATCAACAATATTTGTTGGATTTGCTGTCATTTTCAGGATGAAGCAGAAATGGAACAACCTTACAATGTGGCCCCTGAGTTTATTCTTTAAGCTACTTAATAACAATGGCAATTGAGGTTCTGTATTGCCATTTTGTCTAATCTTGCTACAATACTTTCAGTGCCGTGGGTCTCATTCCAGGCTGGCTCCACCTGGAATCTGTACAAATCCCAGTGCCTCTGGCTGCTCCCCAGCCTGATTGGGCAGAACTGGCGGAATGAACCTCATGTGTCCATATTTTTTAGGGATCATTAGAAAATTCTAGGTTTTAGCCATGTTTGAGGACCATGACAGAAGGTCTCAAACACATGTGTGAGGATGTGTGCGTGTGTATGTTTATATGCATATGTGGGAAAGAAGTTGACATTCACATTTGCTTTTTGCCTGGCACCATTTCTCCTCCATAGCAAGGGCAGGGATGTGGGGTCTGGAGGGGAAGAGCTTACCCCAGGCTACAAAAAATATGTAAATATATATGGAGAAGGAATGGGGCTATAAATCACTTTACTATTAATTATGCCATGGCCTGTTTTTATGTTCACTCTTCTTTATAAATGAGATGAAATAGCTTTACAATGTGCCTAACATCGTTTTAAAATGCCACATAAATTCACTCCTGTTTTTATGGGGTTGAAAAATTTTAACATGAAAATAATTTGCCTAGCTTGAAGAATTTGCATAAAACCATCATAGGGTGTGTTAAAAATTACTCTTCTTTCCTTTAATGTAAGAGCACAAGTCAGGATGGAGGATAGATTTCATTCTTACTGTGCCCCAGGAGAACGTCACATTTGCATATTAAGGATTCAATTTAAAATAAACTCAAGTCACAATGGGCATTTACCCTAGAATACATATTCCAGCATCAGCCTAGGATTATCTAAGGGAGATTCCTAGAGTGACAGCAAGGTCTATACTTGCGCCAGTTCTATGACTCTTACTGTTTTCCAAATGACAGGAGAAGGAAAATATGATGTAGATATCAGAACCCTGCTGCCAAGGAGAAAATACTAAATTATAGAAGCAGTAAGGTACTGGAATCTAAATATTATGTTCCCAAGTCTTATGGTGTGGTGTGGTTAGCAGCAGTTGGGTTCTGCTATGGGAGTAGATGGGTGAAGGCTTGCTCTATTAAGTTCTATGGGAACAGAGAGGAAGGGAGGAGACACTGAGAAGAAATCCTCTCAATTGAGGGCGGTGTATATTTTCTAGAAGCAATTAGCCCCAGGGCACACAGCTGGATGGTGCAGGGCCTGGAGGGAGGTTAAGCTTGTCTTGCCTTGGTTTTAGGACACCAACCTGGTGACAAAATTAGCAAACCCATCAGTAACCCTAGCATCATTTTCCTTCTCTTTAGCCTTGTCTAGCTGCTCAGTGTAGTATTTCTTTATTCTTTGGAAGACATTGTGAACAGTGCTATCACCAATAAATCTTTTTCCGTAGTGTAAAATTAATAGTACTGTGTTAATCCAACATTCACTACATTCTTCATATGGCTTTTAAAACTTAAAACAAGACTTAATTTCCTTAAGGTCAACCTGATAGTATTCCTGTCATCAAAATAAATAAATAAATCAATAGTCCGCAGTTTCCAGGAGAGGGAAGAGAGTGAGAGTGAATTCAATGGAGGCTTTTTGCAGAACATTTTAATTAATTCTGTTCTTTCCACCGTCTCACTGCTTTATCTGCCACTTTGATGGTTTGTGTCTCATCTTTCTTTGTAGTGGAAGTTGTCTGGGATTTGGCCAGTTTCTGAGTGATGTGTTTACTGGCTGCAGGGAGCAAGTTCCAGTTTCAGGCCTTAGTGTTACTTGGATTGTAGTTTGTTTCTGGCTTAAAAGACTTAGACTACCACGGAGTGTTTTAAGGGCTGAGAATCCTGATTTTTTTAATCCCAGATATTTTCTTGAAAGATGAAGCTGTCATAGAAGCAATGAAGGAAATCATGACAATTCTCTCTCCCTGTACAACTGTAGTTGGGGAAAAATGCAGAAAACTGCAAGTCACAAAGGCAGGATGTTTGCCAAAGGACAAAACCAGTCTTTTCTTATTCTTTCTAGTTACTTTATTTGACTTACAGTTTCCTTGCCATATCCTCATTCTCCCACGCCTGACCAACCTGTTATTTAATTGAAAATATTTTCCAGTCCCCTTTGATTAAAAAATGGATTTCTATAGCAGATTTCACTCTTCTGAAGTGGGATGTACGGTCCAAGGGCTCCCAGTCTTCCTCTCCGAGAGGTTACTCAGGCTTCCAGTGAAATCTTCCCAAACACCAGCCTGATCACATCTCCCACTCCTGCTCAAAGACACCCAGTGGTGTCGGCCCTTCCGGAGCAAATCCTATGGTTTTCTCTTTCCTGCTGTGCTTATGCAAGCACTCTGCCAGCACCACTGGGCTTTCTATCCTCACACTGAACTGTCCTGTACTCTCTCTCCTTTGCATATTTTTCATACTATTTCTCCTTTTTCTCCCTTATTTCTTCCCACATGAGGTTTTTTCAGAGAAACAAAATAAGAGTGTGTGTGTGTGTGTGTGTGTGTGCGTGTGTGTGTGTCTGTGTTACATCTATCTAAAATCTTTCTCTTTATTTAAATATTGGTCATCTATATCCATCCATCATCTATTATCATACAACTTCTATCTATCTATCTATCTATCTATCTATCTATCTATCTATCTATCTATCTATCCACAATTCACTGACAGTCCAAATCATCAGAGCTAATATCCCAGATGGATACTGAAGATGAGTAAACTACAGTAAAATCAGGAAAATCCCATGTCCTAGTTTGAAGCTATCGGTCAATTAGAATTCTTCTTCATGGAGAGAGCACCAGCCCTCTGTTGGACTCTGACTTCAGGTTGTTTTGATCTGGCACATTCAGGTTAGGAAGAGCAATCTGCCTTACTCAGCATAGTGATTAAACTTAAGCTCATCTAACGAAGCCTCACAGAGACAGCCCAGGATCATGTCTGCGTAGGTATCTAGATTCTCCATGCTGCAGTCCAGGTGAGGCGTGAAGTTCACTTTCACATTTTCCTACAAATGTTGGAAGCCAGGTATGATCATTCCTCTGGAGACATATCATGAGGGGCTTTATTTTGTGGCATTGTGCTGGGAATGAAACTCAGAGCTCATGCTAAACTGCTAGGTACACAGTGCACCACAGAGTTACACCTGTATCCCAGAGACACAGTTTTTCCAACTAAACATCCTTGACCATCAGTCCTTCCTCCTGCAGCATCTTGGTTACCACGTGGGGAATCTCGCTGTCCTTTCTCCACAGTTGTGAACCAGATGTTGGCTGTGTTTTCTCCTTCTGCTCTTTTAGGGTGACTAGGTCTCCTTGTAGTTTTTGTTTTCTTTCCCTGCTGCACTGAAAAGAAATCATTCCTGGTTATACACACAAAATGAACAGCTTTTGCAGATTTCAAGAACTACCATTTTATGTCTGCTACTTGGCTGTATGTGTGGATTGATCTGCACTTTTCAGGGCATAGCTGAGATAGTTAATCAGATGAAAGCAAAATGGGGGCATGAGATTTAGAGCTTGTGAAGCTGGCTTTATCAGAGCACAGATTAGAATATTCAATCCTCATTATGTCAAGCAACAGCTGAGACTCTGATTTGATTCCAGCTTAGACAGAACTGTTAAACTGGTTTACTGGAAGTAATCAAGTAACATTTGGAAAGAAAACTCAATTAAACTTTGTAAATTATAGAATCACAAACCCCTTGCCCTTTGATTAGATAATTTTAAAAATTAACTTTATACCAAGAATAAATTTTACATAGATTATATTCAGAAGTATTATTTTTACATAGGAAGTGGTTTATGAGAAAGCCTGAGAAAATTCTTGAGTGTATCTACAGCACAGTTGAGTTCCCATCCCAGCCAAGACCTGCGTGGATTTGACCAGGCCATGGTCTACATGGGTAGGCATGGTGAACAGTGCCTTGACTGCACACAGGCCAGCCAAGTCTTTTGGCCTGCAGACACTTCCTTGCCAGGCTTCAGCCCAGTGGCGTCCACTCCGAGAGGCTCTCTGACTTCCTAGGACAGACTTGGGTGTTCCTTCTAAGCAGCGAGTCCTCTGCACACTCTGGTATCATCTTTCTTGTTGTGTTCTAACGTTTGCCTTTCTACCGCTGCAGTCTCTGAAGCACTACACATCAATCCATTCTCATAGTTCCAAAGATTTAATGGTCAGCTACACAAACATGTTTTTAAGTTCCTAAGATGTAAGATTAGTGTAGAATCCAGGCATGCTATTCTCATAAATTACAATGCTTATGAGCTTATAAAATCAACAAATAAAAACAAGTTCTTCTACTAGATAATGATAAGGAGGGTGTCTTTTTTTTTTTTTTTTTTTGCATCTTCCAAACTTAGCATAATTATGTGGTGTGGGTGGAGTGAATGAAAGAATGATTAATGTAAGTAATTTCATTGTTGACTTTCAATTGTATATGAGCAAGTAACTTTTCAGCAAAACCTCATTTAAATGTTTATGTTAATTTCTTTTCATAAATGCTGTGTTGAAGCTGATAATTTTAGGGGTAATGAAAATTCAAAAGTTAGGTCACTTCCTAGGGAGGGAGAGTAGTAATCATATGACACTTTTCTTAATAAGAAATATTTAGACAATTCTAATCATAGTTGCAGTAATTATAAAATTATTAATATCAGTCATCAGTTATATTTAGACTTAAAAGTAGAATTCCACCTTTAACTCCATCCAAATCTGTCAGGTAAACAACCTAAATTAACTCCCTTTGAGATCAAACACTAATCTCTTACAAGGATTTACTCAGAGGATACTAATTCACAGGGGGTTCCTGGCAACTAAAATCAAATTCAAGGCAATTAAATGTTAATAAATTTTAGTGATAGGAGATGAATATTGGGAAGATTAATATCCTTTTTTGTGCTTTAGGGACAAGCTCTCAAAGTGATAAAATACAATGTTTCCTTTGAATGAGACACCTTAAGTGGGCTGTGCGCACACATTTAGTGGGTGAAGAAGCAAGGTTTCTCAACTCCTCTTCCCCACAATCATGATAGGTGCTGAGGTTGTCGGGATACTGCAAGGAGGGCATAGTAAGGGTAAGGAAGATGTTCGCTCCTGTAACCGTTTTCTATTTAGGAACTGCCATGTGGCCGAAGTCATGGTTGGCCCCAGAACGATAGGCAAGGAAATCAAGGCTCTTGTCCTGTGGAACCTACTGCTGAGAGGACGGGAAGCACAAACACACAGGGAAACAAAGACAAAATTCTTTCAACTCAAGGACACCGTAACTCATATATCCTTAAGAAGGCGTCGTATTTCATAATCTCTATGCTGGTTTTTAGACTGCCATTTTCAACAGACACGTAATACTTGTCATTGCTCTGTGTCGCTGGGATTAGCCCAAGCTTTTCATTGCCAGTGTTCGCTTGGGAGCACCGGACCACAACACGGCTGCTGTACCCCCGCCGCACCCAGAGCAACTTCTTGCTTGCAGAAATAAAACTAATGCAGGAAACATTTAACTTCAGCTCTCTGCCAGCTCTGTATTGACCTTGTACGTTCAGCTCTGTGATTTTAAGACTTCATAAATATAAAAAATACTTACTTTTTTATCTTCAGTTTGGCTTTAATTTCTCTTCTCTGTGAGAACTGTAAACCTGCCAACTTTAAAGTTAGTTGATCTATTTATTCTGAGCCATAGGAATACAGAATAAGTCAGCTGTTATTTTTTTTTTTAAGTTAGAGCAATCTTAAAAGATATCCTAGGGAAAAAGTTTATTGCATGCATTAAAAATGAAATTTGGTTTATTTCAATGGTTTTGGAGCAATTTGAAGTGCAGGTATTTATTGCTTAGATGTGTGCTATGCACCTATTACAGAAGCACAGAGGGTTATGATAGTATTTTCAATATCTTTTCTCTTAAAAGTGTTTCATTTTTTGGAAGGAATTTTGTAATTTTCCAAGCACAGCTGCATAGGATCACCTGAGGACTTGCCTTGCTGTCCCAGGCACTGGTCTGTGAAATCAGCACAGGGGTGACCATGGGCAGCAGCTGAGTCTGAGTTCTCTAAGAGTGGCTCATTGAATCTGGCTTCTTCCCAGCTGGCCTACTGTCCATAGTCACATCTGTGCGCAGCTCCTGGTCAACCAGAACAGAAAGGGTCAAAGGAGAAGAGTCCAGAGCCCTAATTCAGACCTTTTCCCTCTTGGACACTATGGACACTGCACATACATCCAGCTGTCCACTTTTGGAGCCAGTCTAGCTGGGCTGCCAAAGCTAGCCATCCATGCCAGCAAGAGCCTAAGGATAAACTCCCCAGCACTGGAGAGCAAGGGGCTCTAGACACATGGATGGAGCTGGATAGTGGTGTGTAGGAGGCAGCATTTGGTAGCAAGGGTTGCTTCAGCAGTAAGGAGCAATGGGTGAGGTGTCAGGGTGGTATGAGAAACACAGACTGAATTCAAAGCTCTAGCTACTTGAGGACAAAGGTAGATTAGTGAAGCTGAGGCTCAGCACTGAGCTGTAGCTACCACAACTGGAGTGTTTAACTAAAGAGATAAGTTCAATTGTGAAGGCTGAAATACTGATTCAGGGCAGGGCTTGTGGTAGATGCCTTTGACTCAGCAGTGGTGGAGCTCCCCAGCTGCATGGATAGGAAGAGGGACTAGTGTGACAGTAGGAATCAGAGGGTTCCTCGTGAGGCATGGAACCTTAGCAGTCACTGGAAATCTCAAGTGTTGAAAGAGTCTATATAACTTCTCATGTGTACATTTTATTTTCTATACCCTTTCTTAGCTACATTGTTATATCTCTATTCTTGGCTTATGCAGCTCTTTCCAATTTTTCACAGGGACATAGAAATTCATTTTTCAATATCCAGCATATCGTGAGCACCTACAATGTACAAGAGCATTGTTCTAGATGGCTACAGGGTTCCAGTATCCAATTAGGTACAGCCCATATCTCCAAGGTACTGACACTGCAATGACGAGGCAGGACAAGCATACAAGTGCTTTATCGAAGATGTGGTAGTAATCCACAGCCGCTTAGGAGTGGAAAGAGAGGGTCCCCAAAGTGTTCACAGAAGCCTTCCCAAAGGAAATCTGGTTTGGGCTGACCCTGGAAAACTCTTTGGAGGATGGTAGACTTGCATTACATGTAGAAGTGAGGATAGAGCTGAGAAAAGACAAGGTATATATAAGAGGGCATCCATGTCCTTTAGGAGAGCAAGGAGAAAAGGTTGGAAGGCAGAGATGGCCCCCAAAGTGAAGAAGTTTGAACAGATACATGTGCATTTCAGTGTCAGATTTACTCCACTAAGTCACTTTGATGCTTCCTGATGTAGTTCTAGATGCTTCCTGAATATTTTATGCTTCAGATTAATGCAGCTGAAGCAGTGCTTAGTTTAATCCAGGGTGAATTAAAAGGGGACTTGAGGAAGAAAATGATGTCATAAGGCATGAGAAATTGTGACATCAGCATAAAGGGCCTCAATTATAACAATTTAACAAAGAAGAGACATGAATCAAAATGACGAAGGTTTCAAATCTGATCGACTCAGGGAATACTGGACAAGGGATAGTAGGGCAATTAGAAAAAGAAGCCTGTCTCGTGTGTGTGTGTGTGTGTGTGTGTGTGTGTGTGTGTGTCCCTCTACCTGTGATGTGACTAAGATAGGTAATGAATGCAGAAGCCTGAAATACAAACACAAGGTTGATTAGGCAGCTCACTAGAAATAGATGTGAACATGTTCAGGTAATTAGAATGCAGTGCCACAGCACAGGGGATGTGTGAGGGTTTGAGACAGAAAAGAGGTCAGAAACTTGGATTTCATGTTCATCTAAGGGACAGAAGGAAATCAAGAAGCAGAAGACAGAAACAGCAGTATGACCCTTCAGAATAATGATAACCAAGAAAGTTCTAACAGACCAAGGGATGAGATTACTACAGAAAAGGTATCAGACCTTCAGAAGAAAACAAAACTATAATAGTGTATAGCTTTCTGAATAGATAGAGCAGGAAAAGTCAACAATTAAGAAGGATGAGAGCATAGCTGATCAAGTACACACTTTCATTAATATCTACTTTTTGAATTCAAGTAGCCAAAACAAACCAACAAAAGACTTGGCTGAACTTCCTGTGTCCACTATGACAAAGCCAGTGTTCACTGTACCAACCACTTTTCATTTCCATCCTGTGGTGAAAAATCGACATCATTTTTCCATATGCGAACCTTGGAAGAAAAGGAGCGGATCAGCCTGTGGACACTACTCCTATCGTCACTGGGCATAGAAGCTTCTCCTCTGTCACCGCAGTCACCCCTCTCAGGACACTTAGCCCAGGATCGGTCCCAGCCTCCCCTAGGTACTTCCTGTCAGGAGCTAGGAAAAGGCTCTGTGGGATTTAATGCAGTGTGGCGTTTTAAGTTTTACACACTGAGAAGAAAAGAGGAATGCAGGGTGGATATTTGTAAATACAGTATTACACACAAAGGACACAGAGTTTCCTTTAGAAGGAATAGGTTCAAGGTTTCTATTGCAAAGCATGGTGACGATATTTAATCAGAATATAATTTATTCTTGAGAAAACTCAGAGTACACTGTAAGTGCTCTCATTACAAAAATATTGATAAATAATTGATGTCCTACAGATGCTAATTGATTCATTTGTCCATTTAATATGGATGCATGTTTTAAGACATCTTGTACACAGTGAGTGTTGTGTTGTGTTATTTTTTTTCCTCAGTTAAACCAAAATAAACACCACTAGATTGAATTGCCTGGAATAAGTGGCCAAATGGTATATGGGGAGAGAATAGTGGATTTAGTGCAAACTCTCCATAAAATGTCTCCTTTAACTTAAAGTTAAATATGGCATTTTAAAAGAAAACAGTGAAATAGGATAGAGCCATGTAATGAGGGGGAAATTACAGCATTTCTTCAGGGCTCACTAGGCCTAAAGATGGGAAACCAAGAGCAGCCTTGTGTTTTGTGTTCTCTGAGCTTGTCTACTGCTTGTTCCTGGCACGGGGAAGTGTGGTTTATATTACATATGAGTTACTCGGGTACAGATGTGAATACCATTTTTATATTTAGATTTTCACATTCGGTTCTGCCTAGAGCTCCATGAAGAATTTGTTATTAGAAAATTTATGATCTGTAATTTGTAGACATGTCAAAAATTATACCAAAGCAAATTAATAAAGTCACTTTAAACAGATGGTTCTTAAAAAAAAAAAAAAGGTCCTGAATGCTGCACACTGTACTAGAATGAGGAAAGGGAAATGGTGCATTCTTGCTTCAGAATCTCTACAAATGTCAACGAAAATTAAAGCCACACAGAGGCAACATATTCCGGATTATTTTTTTAAGTGGAAAAATTTCTTTAAAAATTATTTTTCCCACAATCTTAGTCCCTTAAGTTAGCATCATGTATTACAATATGTTCACGTCTTGTGTATATGAATTCAAGAAAGATGGAAGATAAAGGGGACACTATGCTTCAGCATCTTGAACCTGGCTATTTTTGTTAAAATGGGATTGACTTTTGATCAAACTTCTATTGATCACACCTCCTTTCTAAAACTTCCCTTAAATTTGGAGAGAAGCACACCTGAGCTTTCCAGACCATTAGGATATGAAGGAACTGAATTATTCATGAAATAAAGGAATAGCCTTCATGATTTTGTGATTTTGTTGTGTTTTGATCTTTATACTTTTTTAAAAAAAATCATTGAACTTAGGGGAGTAAGACTTCCAGGGTCTGTTTTATTTTTATTTTAGTTGCACATATTTATGGGGTGCAGTGCAATTTTTCAGTTCATGTATATTTTATGTAATGATCAAATCAGGCTAATTAGAATATCCATCAATTTAAATATATATTTCTATGTGGTGAGATTATTCAAAATTTTCTATTCCAGCTATTTTGAAATATACAACACATTACTATTAACAATGACCCCCTACTGTGAAAGAATAGAATATCAGAGTTTATTGCTTGTAACATTGTGCTTGAGATTTGAGTTTTAATGCTAGTTTTGTATTATATCTATGTAATATAGCTTGATCATTAAATATGGTCACTATTTACTTAACTAACATTTTCTTTCCAGATTTAATCATATTTTATTTAGGGTCTTCCCACCTCTTCTTAGGCACCCACTCCTAGAAACTGATATCTAAGTAGGCTCGTTCATAGTTTCATAATTACTCTTTGATTTGGCCAGAACTCCTTTTGTCTAAATTGAGAATTATCCCTTAAGCACCAAAAAACCTTGCTTGGGTAAACTTTTGGGACAATTGAGAAAGTTATTTGTTTGGAAATTATGATTTTACTTTAATCATAGTTTTAATCATGGCCAATGAAGCTTTCTTAGACTATGCCTACTAGGTGTGAGAGACTTTTATTATTATTATTATTATTGTTATTATTATTATTATTGTTATTATTATTACTATTATTATTTGTATTTTAGGGAAGGGTCTACAGGATGTTCGGGGTCTCACTATTAGATCAGACTCATGGTGATTCTCCTGCTTACAGCCTCCCAAGAGCAGGGATTACAGGCACACAACATCAAGCCCAGTCTCAACTGTTGTCTTAGTGTGCCCTGGGGGGTGGGGCCAGCATGGCAAGCCTGGGGATTGAACCCCTGGCCTCTGTGACTGCTTGTAGGTAATTTAATCTGCTGAGCTATTTGACTGGCCCCTATTATTTTCATTTTCTAAGGAGAATAAAAAATAGTAAATGAAGAAAACATTAGAAACAATGTAGAATTTCACTAAACAAAATCATAGGAATTCAACAGTGGTTGTTATATTGCATAGTCTTGCTTTCAAATTAGTCATTCAGATTACCCAGATATAAGCATAAAAAATTGATCAAAAAGTTTTAAAATATTCAAAAGGAGAGAGAAAATATTAAACATGAACTACTCCTTTCAATAGACCATCAGAAATCAGCAGAAACACATATGTATATACACAGGACAGCTTGGATCATTGTACTGTTGATTTCTGAAGGAGGGTTTTCAGTTGTTGCTTTTGTTTGTTTTTGTGGTCTGGTGGCTTGAACCCAGGAAGTTTTCACTGAGCTACACCCACAGCTTTTTTTAATTTTTCTTTTAATTTTGGCACAGGGCCTCATTAAATCACTATGTTCTCCAGGCTGTCACACAACTTGGGGGTGTGTAATCCCTACTCTAATCCCAATTCTTGTGCTTGCGTTCCAGACCAACCACTTCTACAGCAACTTAGATGCGGGGGAGTCATTAATCATACGAATGTCAGAAAAGCAGCTTCCAATGCTAAAAGTGACATTAATGATACATAACAATGGCTCAGGATATTTTGGCTGTACTCATATCTGTTGGCTTCAGCAGCTACAGCAGAGAGCCATTGTTGGGTATGCTGAAAAGAGACAGCCTGTATCTGATGTCACATCCAATTTTTTGAACTACTTAATGCAGATGATTTATAGGTCATCTTTAAAGTTGAAATGGATTCAGCCGCACTGAGGTTCTAGAAGCAGTCAGTCTTGCTGTTCATAGCATTTGCCACTGAAGCCCAGACTTGACAAACGTTTGTAGGACACCAGATATTGTCACTGCTTTAAGTTCACTGTAACCCTTGCAAGTGCCCTGTGAAGTGGGACCTCGTGGAATAGTTTTCATAGATAATAGTAGGCTAAATGTCTCGCCCAAGGTCACGCAGCAGTGGCATAGCCAGGTCCGGAATGCCTCCAACTTCACTGTGTACAGAAGGGTTCACCTATTAAGATCTGTGGAGTAAGACAGGAAAAAATGCCTCTAGAGCTGCTGCTGATGAGGGAAAGGGGTGGTGATTATGCGTTAGGAGAGCAAAAAGTAGCCTGATGTAAAAACCAGATTAATACCACACTGGTGAGGAAGGCTGACAGGCCACGCTTCCCCACTTTCAGCACAGGGCCTTCCTCACCCTCCCGACGTTGGGACTGGATCACTGAGAAAATGTGGCCCTTTTCAGCCACTCAATCGAAACGATCCTTCACGAGCCTTTGCGGGTGTGTGAAGAGCGCCAATGTCCACAATGTGGTCTCATCCCAAGCTCTCAGTGGCCTGCTACTTTAGACCGTAGATGTCCTAAACATACCACACTTTGATTTGGGAGCTATTGTTTGGCTTAGGCATTGAGTATTTTCAGTACTCAGTTGTCTCTGTTCCCTCTCTGGTCAGGAGCAGAAAAGCACAGTAGCAGCAGCAGCGGCAGCACAGACTGGATTCAGGCTGACAGAGTTCAGATGCTCGCTCCATACTGCTTGCTGTGTGACCTTGGGGAGGATAATTCACTTCTGCTTCCCTTGACACCTTATGCTGTAAAATGACAATAGCAACCAAAGCTACCTCACAGTTAGCAGGACGGGTGATAAGTATATAAATGCTTTATTTGCTCTGGGCTGGAGGCAAGCTAAGTGCATATTTGCAATATCATTATTTTTATTAAAATTCTTTTTTATTTTCTTTAGCCTTTGCCTTTCAGCTCTTTTCTTATCACTGCTTCTGCCCAATGATTTTTTCCCTTCCTTTCCCATTGTATGAATGAGCATGTCATCTGAATGCACTTTCCATTTCTGTTCCTTCCAACAAACTATGCAAACAGAAACAAACAGAAGCACATGTTGACAGTTTTAATTGTTATCTGGGTTCTAATACTGTTCAAATTGAGATGCTGCACATTGAATATCTTTGGAGGACCAAGAGCAAACACTTAGAGGTGTTTTTCTTACATAACTGCATTGCTTTTTCTCAAGAGCAGGTGTGTACTATTGCTTTTATGTTGGAGAAGAGGAAGTTGAGTTTCAGAGAGATTTACTATCTTGCCCTAAGACTCACAGCAGGGGGATAACAGTTATCACTACCTGCTGCCTGCTGAACCATAAAAAGTTCATTTTTTGTAAACCATTTACAGATTCATTTACAAAGCATGTAATAATGTTCTGAAAAATTTGGATAGCACAACAAACACCAGGTGATGAGAAACTTTTTTAAAAAAGATAGCATAGTACAAGGAGCCCCAAGCCATTTTTTTTAATGTAGCCCATTTTTATTAGTACATATACCTTGTACAGAAAAGTTTCATGCTATATATCTGTACACAGGTATCACACACTCTGATTCCCTTACCTCTTCCTTTCCCCTCCTCTTCCTCCTTTCCATTCCCATTTTATCTAATAATCTCTCTCTTTCACTTTCCTGTCACCTCTCCTTTTTTCCCTCTAATTTTTCTTTTGTTTTCCCATGTGAGAGAAAATGTACGTTATGCTAGCTCATTATTTGAGTGTGGCTTGTTTCATTTAACCTGGTGATTTTCAATGCCATCCAGTTTCCTGCAAATGATACGATTTCATTCTTCTTTGTCCTTAAACAATGTTCCATGTTTCTGGAATCCTATAATTGACATCTGCATGACCATTTTTTTTCTTTCTTTTTTTTTTTTTTTTGTGGTACCAGGGATTGACAGGCAGGTGCCTATCCTACTGAGCGGTGCTCCCAGCCCTGCATGACCATTTTTATTGTGGTGAATTACTAGTGGAACTATGAAACCAGCACAGAGGTCCACTGAAAGACGAAACCCAGCTACAGCAGGACTAGTTTCAAGATCTTCTTTGAGCCATTTAGATTCTATGACATCTCCAGCCAATCGCATAATCATTTCAGTTTTCTTTTTCTTCTTCTGAAAAATTGTAGTCATAATATTGTTGGTATGAAAATTTTATAATAGTGTAAGAGTTGGAAGGTGCCTCTAAATCTTTAGTCATAATAGTAATGTCAGTTTTATTAACCTTATTATTCATCTTTCAGGCCAGCAGTGTCCCACCTGTACTCTCAGACACAGGCTCAGGAATATTAATTTGCTTTTGGGCAACATTCATTCTAATTATTTGATAATTTATTAGAAACAAAAGACAGAAAATAGTAATGGACTTGTGGTTTTTAAAAAATATTTTACTTATAGCAACTGATATTTTAGTATCAAACTGAATTTTGGGATAATTTTAATCAACTTCCAAGTTATAGATATATATATGTGTGTGTGTGTGTGTGTGTGTGTATATATATATATATACACACATATATATATATATATGTAACTTACATATATATATATATGTAACTTTCCTGTCGTATATGTGATAGATATGATCTATCTATCTATGTACATATATAGTCTAAGTTTTATCCACTAATAAAAGTATGCATCATTTTACAAAGTTGAATTCACTGACACGTAACTGATTTTTGAAGATTTCTATTCTAATGAAAATGGTCCATGGGAAGACATGTGCAGATTATGTCTTTGGTTCATTTATTGGGTCGCAGAAAGGGTGCCTAGCTATCTCTTTAATCAAGCAGACCTCAGGCTGTTTCAGTGAGAATAGCCCAGGTGCTGATCACCTTAATGACAACACTATTTTAAAAAGCATTTTAAACACATTATGCTGTAGATTATTCCATTTTTTTCCTAATGGAGCTGTCCTTGAAGGACCATTATGCCATTCCTTTCAGATGTTTAATAAAGCACGAGATTATAATGATCATGCTTGAGAATAGGTTTTGTGAGGCTGGGAATTGCAATATAGCAATCTTCGATTAAATCATCAAGATGCTAAAATATATTTTTAGTGGAGTGCTGATGGGGGCTTTATTAAATTGGTCTAATCAGTATTCCCTAAGATCAGTCCTACAATTTCATTTTTAATTATTATCATTCTAATCAAAACACATGTATTCATGATTCCTTTGTGCATATTCCTGATTTGAGATATGTGAAAGTTTCATCATCCCAGGCCCTCCAGAGGCTTATAGTTGGAAATGACCCTGAAGCTTGTGTAGCTTATGAAGTATAAGTATATTACTCCTTATGGGAAGTGCTGTTGTAGGAATTTGAGTGTGGGCTCCTGAGTATGCATATCTGAGTTCAGAGACATATTTTGTACTTATTAATGACCATGTATTTATTGGACAAATTATTCAGTTACCTATGAAAATAATGTTACCTTGTAAGAATTAAATGAGATGATTTTTGTCATGTAAGCCCATAACACCGAACCCTTAGCAAGTGCTCAGTAAGTGATAGCTTTTTTATAAATAATATATTCAACCTCAAAGACAATGTCTAATCCATAATTTTTTGTTTATCTCAAACAATTTCCAACTGTCTTTTATTGACTAGTTGGATTTTGAAATCTAGAACCAATGGCTAACAAAGCAAGTTGCATCACCCATTTGCAGTATCATAACATTAATCCTTCTTTAATAACCACAATGAAACAAAATAATGCTTTGGGTATTGGGTCCATGTGATCTGCAGGAGGGAGGTTAGGCTGAGGAACCAGGCTCTTTCACCCAGAAGTCAGACTCCAGGAGCAATTTGTGCAACAGGCAGAGGTAGGCAGGGACCAGGGAGATAAGCGAGGGATGCTACAAGGAGTGCTTCCTGTGTTCTGCAGAAAGTCAGGGAAGCAGGTGGAGAAAGCAGCAGGTGTTGAAAGGAAGGATCCAGATCCAAACTGTCACAGTTTCTGAGATCCGCGTAAGACAGAAAGCAGGAACTTATCCAGAAAGCAAAACTAGGCTGAGCATTCATTCAAGACAAGAAATATTAATAACAAACAAACAAACGTGAAGGAATGGAACTTGATTAACAATTCAGCTAACAATGTTTTTCTTTTCATTTCAATTTAATTTAATTTTTAGTAAGTCAACCTTCTAATCATCTTACATATTTAACACAGAGGATCCCATGATCTAGGCTTGGCTGTGGCTTAGGCCAGGCTGGGTTACTATCATCTCAGATCCCATTCCTGATTAAATGGTGAACTTAACATATTTATGTACACTACAAAGGAGAAAAAAATAGAAAGAAATTAAACCCCAGAAGTCACAATGATAGTTAAACAGCCAGTTTGCTTTGCAAATTATTATGTTTTTGGTCCATGCTCCTTTGGAAAGAATACTCATTGATCTTTTATCTTAAAAAATGATAAAGGTTTCTCATGATTGGAAAAGACTTCTGGAATTGAGCAAAACACTTCACTCTGTTGGGGAAGGATCTTAAGTGTACAAGGAAAGAAAGGAAGGGGTAGTCTTGCTGGCAGAAGATCTCCTAGGTGGGTTTACAAAGCTGTGATTGCAGGTCATGTCTCTATTCAGAGTGACTCAGGGTTTTGAATATGCGCCCTTGTTTTTGGCACTGTCTCTAAGCCTGGTGACACCCAGCTGAAAGGGTGGGATCCCCTTGCTACATGAAAGCAGGGATTTGAACAAATTTGACTCTAAAAATAATGCCCATCGCATGGTGCAGCCCATGGCACATGGGTTGTGTCTCTTAGTTTGCTCAACGTTCCTGTGAAATGTGTATTACAGTATTTCTCTTATCAGGCTAAGTGACTTAATAATTGCATGTTTTCAGGAGCCATGCCCTGTACCAAAGTTTACTACACTCCTTTCTGGTACACCCTCATCTGGGTTGACAGGCTTGGAAGAGAAATGAGCTAATAGTACATGTGGGATGCCCAGTCAGGAAGGTTCCAGCAGATGGGAGAAGATGACTTGCCAGAGAGTGCACTAGAGTCTTCAGAGCCATCAGAATCAGAAGGTGAGGATGACTGACTCAGACTCAGGACCAAAGGCTTCCAGCCTGTGCTGGTTTCCCCTGGGCCACAGGACTGTGGCCAGCTTTCAGAGGGAGCAGCTATTTATTTAGCTGTGAATGAGGACAAGAAAGGGTAATGAGGACTGTTTCCATAAAGAATCAAGTTTTGTGTGCAGATGTGTCCCTGTAGACACCAAAAGGCTCTTAGGAAAGAAAAAGGCCTTTAAAAATTTAAAAAACAAAAGACACACACACACACACACACACACACACGCACGCACACACACAGAGTTTCTCATGCTACCCCCACCTCACTCCTATCCTGCTGTTTTGGCCCCAAGCTGGACCTGCAGGCCATACCCATATGACAGGCCTGTGTGCTATTATCTCTCTGACTATTCTTCCTCCTCTATTTTCACCTCACAGAATACAGGAAGTAATAGAATTCACTGTAGCCCCTTCAGTAAAAATGATAATAATTTATATCTGCTTTGTGACCTTGCTGATTTTTTCCTCACTTCTCAATAGGAAAAATAAACTACTTAGTTGTTTCTTGCAATTGAAAATGAACTATCAAGTTCAGCAAGTGGTGTGAACTGCGTTTTGAAAGTTGCCATAGAATGAGAATAATTGGGCAATTTAGTGCAGTACTTTGGGCTGATACATTCATAGAACTTTTCTTCTATCTATTCAAGAACTCTTTGCTTGGGAAAACTCAGACTGCATGCAGTTTATGTGTTTTTAAGTGATGATAGTACATACTTGCCATCCTTGTGTCTTATAAAATTGCTGCAGACAATTTTTTCCCTTTGTGGTGAACTGCTGTAATCTGTCTTGGAAAGTACTTTTAAAATACCAAAGATGAAGTTCTATTTCCTTCACAGATCATTGGGTGCTTTGCCTTAGCACCTTGCATAATGAATGTCTCATTGGCATACTGCTTAAGCATCGTTTAGTCACAAAACCAGAAGAAATTCCCCATTTGCCTAGGAGTGGTTCTTTAAAACCACAGCAATATACACATGAAAATACAAAGGAAAAGAAAGCACAAGGTCACAAGAATTAATGGAGAGATGCATTCTCCGTGAAATGATCTGGGCAAATCTAAAATAAAAGGCTCCTTAATTAAATTTGCAGAAATGGCAGATGATTTCATTATACTGAATCTTTCCTCATCCCTGGTTTTAAAATAGGACAGCTATTTCTATTTTTCATGACCCTAAATAAGTTATATTTGTTCTCTTGGACAGTGCAATGGTTAAACTATGAACACTAGAATAAATACAAAGCAAAAATTAATTAAGGGGATCATATTAACTAAAGTTCATACTAAATGTAGAAAAAAATGTGTTTTTTGTCTGTATTTGCAGACCAAAGCATTCTTTTCCACATGTTCCCCTGATGAAGAAGAACTTAGAAGTGCTACGGTGCTGTAGCATGCTACAAGGACAAGGTCCAAGGCTATGGTGATATTATAGTCTAACTAAAATGTATGAAAGCTGGAACAGAGGGCAAAGGAAACTTGTTTTATATAAAAAGTTTCAGGACTTGTAACTGACAGTAAATTGTCCACTCACATTTATCATTTTTTCCTGTCTAAAAATCTTTCTAAAACAGGAGTAAGAGAATTACAAGGGTATTAACAGGGAATGGTGGTATAGTTTAGTAGCCTAACCCTGGATTCAATTTCCAGAGCTATAGAAAAGAAAGAAAGAAAGAAAGAGAAAGAGAGAAAGAGAGAAAGAGAGAAAGAAAGAAAGAAAGAAAGAAAGAAAGAAAGAAAGAAAGAAAGAAAGAAAGAAAGAGAGAGAGAGAGAGAGAGAGAGAGAGGAGAGATAAACAGCAGATTAACATAAAATGGCGTTGGCCAAGAAGAATCATGATAACAGTATAGCAATAGAGGAGCAGAGGCTGAGATATTTGGACAAACCTCGGAAACAACTGAGTGGAGGCAACGTGCTTTATATAGCAGGGTGTTAGGAGATTCATCATTCAAAAGAAGAGGATACTGATACATGGCGATGCAGGTTACTTACCACACAGTTCTCTTTAAACTTCTGCCACATGAGTTTGCGGGCCCCCAAAGAGGCAGGATTAAGGACAGGGCCTACCCCCGGACTTCTCTTCACCTCTAGCAGCCATGCCAAGTATGCATTTCTACTTCATGCATGGGATGATTTTGTCCCTAAAAGAAAAATTGAAGCTTGCAGGCTCCCACTAGTGCAAAAAGGTGACATGGGAGAATTGGAACCCTAAAAAGAGGCAAATAGACTCTAAAATCTCAACTGACTACATCCCAGAGTAGCAGAAACTCAGTATGTTTCCTTTTCATTAGTAATTCAGAGACACAGATTCAGTGGCTCCAGAGAAACACCTCAACTTTGTCAAATCAGAAGACTTTCCACCCTGAGCACTCCATGCTCACAATTCAGCAGCCACCCAGTTACAGAACGCACCATTTTTCTTCACCAGTAAGTTCTTTTAGCCTCAGTCTTCAGTGGGAATTGACAAACACGGATGATGAGACATTTAGGAAAAGCAGCCTTGTGAAATAACAAAAGAAGCAAATCCAAAAAGAGAAATCCAAATGAAAAGGGACAACATAGGGACAGAAAACTCCTTTCCACATATATTCTATATCATAAGTGGTTACCTAGTGTTAAAACTTTTTATCTATGAAACAACAACTTGGTGCTATAACAATAGCCCTGAAAGAAAAAGAATTTTTAAGATTTAAATATGTGCTATGTGGAAATATAATCAGAATGGGAGATAAAATTAAGGATCCTGTGCCCCAAACACAAAGAATAACCTGAAAACAGCACTGATGATATCAGAGGCGCGAAATAGAAAGCTGACATGAGATAATCAGGCACAGAAAAAGTAAACAGTCACAGGCAAAGGTCATCAAGTGAACTGCTCAGTGATTTGTTTTCAGAATTGAAAGAAAATGAAGCTTCTTTAAGAAAAGAGAGGCCTGGAGATAGCTCTGTGGTCTGAGTGCCTGCTTGGCAAGTGCAAGAACCCTGGCTTGATCCCCAGTACTACTTGCCCTGTGAGGATCACTGAAACCAGGCATGGTGGTGCAGGCCTATAAGTCCGGTGCTGGAGAGGCTGAGATAGGAGGACCACTCTGAGTTGAGCTATATAGCCAGACCGTGTACCAAACAGATAAGATAGACAATAGATAGAGAAAGTAGGAGGAACTCTTGAAGACATAGGGGTAGGTAAAGAGTTCATGAACAAACATATTCGCATGGGAAGCACTTGAAAAAATCAACAACTGGGATCAACTCTTCTTAAGGTGCTTTTGCATGTCAAAAGAAATTGTCAACAGAGTGGAAAGACTACCCACAAATTTTGAAAAAATCCTAACAAATAAGCAATCAGACAGAGGTCTACTGTTTAGAATATATAAAGATAGATAGATTTTTTAAAAAAGAGAGTGACAGAAAACCAATTTATAATTGTGCATTCAGAAAATCTAGATTTCAAATAGGAAAGTAAATATAGGACATTTTTTCCCTCAGCGTGAAATAAATGAATGCTCTTCAGGTTATTGAAGGATAATGTTCAACACAATAAGGGTCTGATTTCTGAAAAAGAAAAGCATGAAATCTAAAGTAGTACATCAAAAATATGAAGAAGCAAAAACTTCCAGCTGCATAACAGTGCCAATTATTAAGCTTTGTACGAGAAATTGAGCAAAAGATATCCTCATAGTATAATATTTGGGTCATGAGTGAATACACTTTTCAGTAAATATTGTAAAGATGGGTTGTTTGCCTAAATTGAATCTGTTATGAATCGCATTAAGAAGATAGGGGACAAGGAATTTTGTAGTTGAACCCTCACAGCAAAAATTGGTAAATTTGAAAAATAAGCATATAATTTATAAATGTAGAGATGAAAAATAAAAGAGAGACCAGGTGTGGCCATGCATGTCTGCAACCCCAGTGTGGGGAGCCGGAGAACAGGAGGATCGCTATGAGTCCGAGCTGCGCAGTGAGACCCTGCACCAAAATACGTAAGAAAAACGAAAAGTAATTCTCAAATGCATATCACTGTGTTGCCTGAATTAAGGGTTTGGAGAAAAAAATAAAAGTTTCTCATCAAAGGGCTTTCTAAATTTACAAACAAAAACAATTATATCAGCTGAGCAAAAAATCTGGAAAGAATTTAAGAAATCTTGAATGTAGAATTTAGGGATTTCATAAAATACGAAGTGGCTGGCACATATTTAATAATATATTAATTATATTTCAAAATAACTAGTGCAGTATTTCAAATGGCTTAAGTAGATATATGGTGGCATATAAAATAGAATTAAGTACCATGAATGTTTAAGTTTTAAAAAGTTTTACAATATGTGCACCCATGTTTATAGTAACATAATTTGTCGTTGTTAAATCTTGGAAACAACCCAAATGCCCATCATTTGGGTTGAGAAATTGATAAAAAAAGATGTAATATTTTTATTCAATGAGGTACTACTCATCTATATGTATATCTATAACATCTGTATAGTATCCATATAGATATGTATATATATGAAGATAAATTTAATCCTTTTATAGGTAAGTGGATAAAACTTGAGACCATGCTCATATGAGAAAAAAATCATGTGTAAACATCATGTTGTTTCCCTAGTATAAGAACCTGAAAGGCAAAATAAAACTTGAAATGTACACTAGAGGATATGAAAAAGAAATAAACTGCTTAAAGGGAAATTCTGATTTTCACTGACCTATTAAAAGGAATAGTTAATGTTTAAATTTTTTTCTCTTCTTTTTAAATTTTTGATCAAGTTTGAATGTTTATGTCTGGTGATCTGAGCCACTAATTTAAAGAAAGCAATATGCAGTTATAACAAACATTGTTACATCTATTTTGCTTAGTGAAATTCTGTATCATTTCTAATTTTTAAAAATATTTCTTATCTGCTTTTAAAAATAGAAGTCAAAAACTGTTACAATGAAAGTCACATAGCCACTATTCAACTTCAAAATAGTCCCGCTCACTTTGTATACACTTCTCACATCATGCTAAAAACTGTCTGAAGCATCTCTTGAAATCCCCTTTCATGGGTGTGTTTGCTGGGCTGCTGTGATTGCCTGCATGTTTTGAATTGATTCCAAGTGCTTATCTTGTACGGTTGCTCTGACTTTGGAGAAGAGCCAGATGTCCCATGGCTCCAGATCAGTGAGTAAAGTGGCTGAGGATACACCATAATGTTTTGATGTAACAAAAATTTCCATAAGTAGCTGATCAATGGGAAATTATCAAAATGTAAGATGAATGTTTAAATTAAACAAATATCATGAAAACTTCATTGCCATTAATTCACTTCAAAACAATCATAGCCCAGACCTTCCCCTTGAACACAGTCAGCTCCAGTTTCTTGGTAATGTATCTTTTATTGTAATGATTTTTTCTAACTTTTTTAATGTATTTGGTACAGGACCTCACTACACAGGACTCACAATGATCCTTCTGTTTTTGCCTGCCCAGTTCTGGGATTATAGGCTTGCAGCACCGGGCCTAATCTTGGTGGCTTATTCCTGGTATTATGGTACTTGGTGCCAAACTGAGGTCCTTGAATTAGGCTAAGCAGGTGCTTAATCTGTTGATCTATCTCATCGGCCCTACTGTAATGTTTTTAAAAACATAAACATATACCATATGTTCATCTGCCCCTTGCATTTTCCTATTATAATTTTTGTAATTTGTCCTTTGTTTTCAGCCAAACTTTCCATTGTCATAATCTATAGTTGACATGATAGAGTATTTGTGTCTTGAAATACCTTCAGTTCTCTTAACACTACATGTTGTGAACAGACCTTTAGTTGTGTCCCTGTTGCTTTTGTTTAGCTGAAATGTTTTTGTTAATTTTTGAATGTACCTGTAAAACAAAGCTATATTATGTGAGCAAAAGTTTAAGAGAATTGAACACATATATTCTATCCACGTGCGTTCAATTTTCCTAACATCATCGACTGCACATTGTCTGGTGCATCTATTTAGCATTACTTCTTCCTTTTCCTATCACTTCTCTTCCATGTTTTCTTTCTCTTTCATCACAGGTCTTCCTCTATGGCTCTTCTTTTACAGACACACATCATAGATTTAAAAGTTTTGCTGGGGCCAGCCAAATAGCTCAACGGATTCAAGTGCCTGCAAGCAGGCACAGGGGCTGGGGGTTCAATCTCCAGGTCTGCTGTGTCTACCCTGCCCCCAGAGAGTGCTGATATAGTGATTGACACTGGGCTTAGTGGAGTGTGCCTCTAATCCCAGCACTTGGGAGGCTGTAAACAGGGGAATGATGATGAGTACACTCTGTAAACCCTTCCCTAAAATACAGAAAGAAAAAAAAGTTTTGTTGCATGCCAAGTAAATTAAATTTCAAATGTATTAATTAAGAATAATCATTACTATAATATTATAACACATAAGATATAAAAAAGTAAAAGAATAAAATTGCTTACCAGGGGAAAAATAGAGTAGATTTTTGAAGTGTAAGAACTATATTGGCATAAGACTTGGCAACAATATTGAACACAAAAGCACTACAAAAATATCTGAAAAGGCCAGCCAGATAGCTCGGCAGGCTAAAGCGCCTGCTTAGGCAGTTGCCAGGACCAGGGTCTGATCCCCACCACCCAATGCCATGCCAGCCCTGCCTCCAGGGTAAGCTGAGATGGTGACTGAGACTGGGTGTGGTGGTGCAGGACTGTAATCCCAGCCCTTGGGAAGCTGCAAACAGGAGGATCGCTGCGAGTCTGATCTGCATAGTAAGACCCTGCAGTAAATACATAAAAAATAAATAAAGATACCTGAGCAGAAATGGCTTTTTACAGAACTCTTTATTATGTAATTAGAAAAAAATCAATTTGTAGACATTTTCAGATATTGAGAATCAGGAAATTTATCACCTAGAGGCTCTAAGAAAGAACTGTAATTTCAATATAGAAAAAACCACAAACATAAGAGAAAAGGTTGCTATTGAATTTGACTCTATAAAAATTAAAAATATGTTTTACAACACTCCCTAAATATACATCAGGATAATATACTGAGATTCCATGTTTTATGAATATACTTAATGTCTAACATATACAAAACATTTATAAAATCAATATGCAATGGAAAATATCTAGAAAAGTTAGTACAAAGTTAAATGGGCTCTTTTTGTAGAGTTACTTATCATGACAAATGTGAAGTAGTGTTTGAGTTTAATCTCATTGAAAATTAGGGAAAAGAATAAAAAGATATGGCAAAAGTAGTGTAACAGTTCTCACACACTAGCTAGAGAAAATTTAGAACATGCAATTGAACTCTTATATGCAGGTAGGAATTAGTACACATATTTTGATGGTGATTTCATAGTGTTTATTCAAATGAAAAATATGTGTGTATTCTGTGACCCAGAAGATCCACCGCCCAGTTCCCAACACAGAGAAACGGCCACTCCTGTTCTCATAAACCATGCAGTGGGCTGTCAGTAGGATGCTGTGGAAGAACAAAGCAGCAACAAGGCTAGCTGCACTCCAATGCATTCACTTTATGGCATGCTCAACAAATACTACCATTGAGCTCTGAATCTTCATATTGAAGTGCGCAGGTACAATGATTACTACTTCATCATTTATCATTTCAAAGATACACCCTGTCATGGAGGAGTAGTGTGGGCATGCTTTCTATTCGCCATACACTAAGAATTTGAAGAGATAGCATCTATGACTACATTGTTGTGGTATATTATGCTGTAATTTGGGAACATTTTATTATGTTTTGCTCAGATAGTTGTTCCTGGCAATATAGTTCCATCTGAAATAAACCACTGAGCTTTAATCTCAAGTATAAGGCATGTATAGCCTATAATAAGTTCATTTGAAAATTATTGTTAAGAATCAAGTTTACGGGTCAGGGGAGATGGCTCAGTAGAATAACTGCTTCCCTGCAAAGTGTAAGGGCCTGAGCTCAATCCCCAGTTCTGGAAAAAAAAAAAAAAAAAAAGGAATTTATTGTGTTCTGAAAGGAAGAATAAAGTAATGTCTCTAACCTTGCCTGGAAATTCACCCAGAACTGGGATAAATTTATGAATGAATGCTTCTACCTGTGCTGGTTTTTTTCTTGGTATTTCTTAGTTCCTTGTTAATTTGCCTTAGTCATATGAAAAGTACCTTTGTTGAGCTATTGACTGTTAATCTGGAGCAGAAGGATGATCTCTTCTAAAGAAGTTGTCAGTGTGGATCTTGCCTCCATATTCTTTCTTGTGCCCTTGGAACTAAGCCAACCAGACTGCTGTAAGTGTGAAGCAGAAACCAACCCAAGGGTAGCAGAGCGAAGAGATGGAAGAGCACAAGGATAGCAGAGCGAGGAGATGGCAGTGCCCGCCTCCTCCGTAGTGCTGCTGCTGCTGCTGCAGCCCTCAGCTGTGCACCCTCTAGATACCCTACTACGTGATGCTTGGGAAAGCAATTAAACTTGCTATTGTTTGAGACATAAGTGATAAAATTTTCAAATCAATGTGCTTTGCAGCTAACAAATACGCTAAAAATTGTGAGTGATTCTTTTTAAGCACCCACATTTCTCTCTGAATAAAAAAAAGGAAGACAACGTCAAACAAACCTTAGAAATAAAAGTGACTGAATACTCAAGTGGAAAAGAGACAAAGTCCCTGTATTTTTAAGGATGTTTAAGGTCTAGAGAGAGAAATCTTGCATGAGGGTCCCTCAACAGTTGAGGCACATCAGAATTAGGTATTTGGGCTATGGTAGTCCCTTCATACTGTTTCTGGCATTAAGTATCAAAAACAAAGAGCATGTAATGTGGAAAGGAGGCAGGTATTAAAACACACCACTTCTACGTGCTCATCAAAAATCTGTTCAGCTAACTCCTCAGGTTTCCCTAAAGCCTGCATCATTAATTGGAAGGAATCACACAAGACAAAGGCATTATTATTTTATGTTTCACTTTATATAGTCACATACACTGTCAACACTTCTAGTTTTGTTTATAAATAATTAATAATTATTGGAGCTTTAGGAGTCAGGCACTTTTAAAGCAATAAATGCACTTCCATTTTGGCTTACATCCTTTCTAGCTAATGCACAAATTGACACTTGATCACTTCATCTTGATTTGATTATAAAATGTTTTAACCTTAATTTTGGATCTTAAATTTTTACGTGGTAAAATTTCTTTATTCATACCCCTTTCCCTACTTCAATGTTTAACTTCATTGTGTATTCTTACATCTCTATGAAGCCACTGAAAGGGTTTTCAGTGATGTAAATTACAGCTTCCTTCAACAGTGCTGGTAGAATTACTACTCTAGATTAATGTGAGGTTGGAATCTGAGTGAGCAGCACATTAAAAGAATGAACAGAGCTTCACACGCTCTGGTTTGCAGCCTGAGTTGGAGGTCAGGGAGGTGAGACCTTAGGCCAACACATCATGCTTAGGAGGGTATCCACCATGCGCACCCTAACCACCCATTAGGTTCCTGCTGTCTATTGGCTAATCCCACTGTGGTGGAGTCAGTAAGCTCTTATGGAGCACCTACTCTTTACTCAGCCATAGGGGATAAGAGAGTAAAGAGCAGGGAATAGCAGAACTATAACAAGGAGTAGCACAACCACCATGCCATGAGGAATATATAGTCCGATGAATAAGGTAGATAAGGAAGTCATTGATCAAAGTGCTACTGAATATAGCTAAGTGTATATTTACTTGTGGCTTCTCTGAAGAAGTGATGTAGAAGCTTGACCTATAACAGTGTGAATCATGTGTGGAAGAGGAAAGGGACAAAGGAGCTATTTCAGGTCTGAGAACAATTATTAAAGAGGCAGTGGTAAGTATGTAGTTCTGAAGGTCTGGAGTGGGGAATGTTCATAGTGAAAAAATCAGCTGCAAAGTAAAGTATAAAAAAAATGATAAAGTGATGTAAGGAATGCTCATTCTCTCTGTTCATCTGGATTATTTCATACTAAAGACTCCTTGTCCTCTTTTTTCATACTGGCCAACCCTGTTGGTGGTTCAGTTACCAGTTGCTTTTTGTTCTATCTCCTGTGGTTGGGCCTCCCTATGTGTAAACACACATCTGGTGAAAACAATTGACTTGTCATAGGAGAGGACAAAGGCTACAATTCATTACTGGGAAACTTAAAGCCAAGCCTTGCTTTAGATCACATCTACTGCAATGTAAATAAGTCCCATAATAGCTGACCAAATAGCTCATGGGATTAAAGCCCCTGCAAGCAGATGCAGGAGCCAGGAATTTGATCCGCGGGCCTGCCATGCTGACCTTGTCCCTGGAATGCACTGAGTCTGCAATTGAGATTGGGCATGGCAGCATACACCTGTAATTCCAGTTCTTTGAAAGCTGTAAACAGGTGGATCACTATGAGTCAGATCTAGCAGTGAGACCCTGAACACCTTGTAGACCCCTCCCTAAAATAAAAATTAAAAAAAGCACATAATAGCATTAGTAAGCCAATAGCATGAGGGGAAAGGTGAGTATTAAGTAACAAATGTAATGCTCATTTCTCAATTTCAAGTTTCCTTCTGTTAGGAAGTTTAGCAATATGATGGCTTTTCCTTTCCATGAATCTGTTCTTCATGTACTAATGTTCAAGATTATTTAAGTAACACTTTCTTTTTTATAACTAATTATTGCCTGAGAAGAGAAAATTCTCCATGAGTGCATAGCTCAATCATACCAGTAGCAGAATGGGGAGCTATCACATTTCTTTTTATTATTATCATTATTATTATTGAAGAACAAATAGCAATGAGACAGTCTCAAGACAATTAACAGGACAGCTTCAATAAATCAATACATTGCAAAATGTTTTCATAATGTTTTGGTGTCATACAAGGTGCACACATGATATACTTACAGATATTATTATAGCAGATGTCTCTAATTAGTGAATGAAGAGAGTGTGGCTATATACTTATTTTTTATAGCTGAATTATATCACAGATTCAATAATTAATACTTTCTACTTTGTTATTTCCCTAGTGTTTGTCCACAGTACTAGAAGCCGACATAATATCTTGTCCAGTCACTATTGGTGCAAATCTTGCTTTTCATAGAATTATGCAGAAGCATGGCACATTTATCCTACTGTCCTGTTTATACACACACATCATGATTCTTCCATTGTATACCCCATTTTTTTGTCTGGACCTGTCAAAGATAAGCACTCCATTGTCATTAAACCAATTAAGGTGCCTGAACTCGGCAACACAATCCAACACAATCCAGCATTCCACAATAATAGTGAGTTATCTGAAGAAGTTGTTGACGATAGCCATGTACAGCTCAACTTATTATTATGGCCCCACATTATATATCTCATTTTTATATTTTACTGCTATATGGCTAAGACCGAGATAGATCAAGAATTATATACCAAAAGGTGTAGCTTTTGATTCTGATGAGGTCAGTCAAGTCCCCTCAGGTTTTATCTTGTAGTCCTGTACCTTAATCTATAGATCCTTTGTCTGTGTCATTCATGCGGATGAGTCATGGCCAATGCTTGATCAGTTTGTTCTCAATGAGAGCCTGAGAGAAAGTTTTCTCTCCATGTAACTCACCCCAGGCACACTATAGATCATCATTCTCTTTCCTCTGTGGCTCCATAATCTCCTTGTTCAAAAATTTGGGGCACAACTGAGTTTCATGATGTTACAGTACAGGTTCTCCTACATTTTGAGTCTTCGCTGACCTTGAAAGGCTGGGGACAAAATGTTGGCTGGCCTTGCAAGCCCTTCTATTTCTCCAATTTTGATCTGTAAACTTAGGTGGTTAACCATCCAGAAGAAAATCTAATTAGTACCTTGCAGCATATGCCATTCAGTTTGCCTTAACTATCTGACTCAATTCTTTTTAGTTGTTGTTGTACATTTCTATTTGTATTTCTTCTTTTGACTTCTCATACTAGGGAGACTACATGATATTTGCACATGTGTGTCTGGTTTATGTCACTTACGAGTATATGTTCAAGTGGCATCCACTTAAATATAAATGCTTCAAGTTTATCATTCTTTATAGCTGAGTAATACTCCATTATATAGAAATACCACATCTTTTTCAACCATTCCTCATGTGACAGACATCTTGGTTGTTTCCAAGATTTTGCTATCACAAATTGTGCTGCTATAAACATAGGTAAACCCCTATGTCTTCAAGAGTTCCTCCTGTTTTCTCTACTAGGAGATTGAATGTTTCTGTTTTAATGTTTAGATCTTTAATCCATTTTGACTTTAGCTTAGTGCATGATGATAGAGCTGGGTGAAGTTTCAGTTTTTGGCATGTAGAAAGCCAGATTTTCCAGCACCATTTGTTAAAGAGGCTATCTTTCTTCTAGTAAGCTTGTTTGGCCCCTTTGTCAAAGATCAGAGAGCTGATTGTGTACATAGATGCCACTGCATCTTCTAATCTATTTCATTGATCCTCAGGCCTATATCATTGCCAATACCATGTTGATTTTATCACAATGGCTTTGTAGTATAATTTCAAGTGAAGAATTGTGTTTCCTCCTGCCTTATCTTTATTGGCAAAGATTGCCTTTGCTATTGTGGGTCGTTTGTAGTTCCAAATAAATTTTAGGAACACTTTCTCTAGGTCTGGGAGGTATGTTGTTGGCAGTTTGATAGGGATTGCATTAAATCTGTACAGCAATTTTGGGAGTATGGCCATCTTCTTGGTTCTTCCTATCCAGGAGCAGGGCATATCTTTCCATTTTCTGAAATCCTCTATAATTTCTCTTCTGAGTGTTGTAATTTTCTGTGAAAAGATCTTTGACTACCTTGGTTAAGTGAAAGGTATTTCATTTTCCACGGTGCTACTGTAAAAGGTATTGTTTTTATTGTTTCCCTTTCAGCGTGCTTGTTACCTGTGTAGAGGAATGCTACTGACTTTTGAGTATTGACTTTGTATCTTGCTATGCTACTGAATTTTCATTTCAGTTCTAGTATTTTCTTGGTGGAATTTTTTGTGTTTTCCAAGTAAAGTATCATGTCATCTGCAAATAGTGACAATTTAACTTCTTTACGTATTCTTATTCCTTTTATTTCTTCCTCTATTCTAATGGCTGTTGCTAATGATTCCAAAACTATGTTGAATAGGAGGGGTGATAGAGGACATCCTTGTCTTGTACCTGATTTAAGAGTAAAAGATTTCAATTTTCCCCATTTAGGATTATATTAGCTTTTGGGTTGTGATAGATGGCTTTTATCAAGTTAAGGTAGAGTCCATCTATTCCAATTTTTGGTAGGACTTTGAACATGAATAAGTGTTGGACTTTGTCAAAAACTTTCTCTGCATCAATTTAGATGATCATGTGGATTTTAGATTTCAGTCTGTTAATATAGTGTATTACATTTATAGATGTTCGAATATTGAATGATCCTTGCATCCTTGGGATGAATCCTACCTGGTCCTGGTGTATGATCTTTCTAGTTTGCTCTATTCTACTTGATAGGATTTTATTGAGTATTTTTGCACCTATATTCATGAGGGAGGTTGGCCTGTAGTTCTCCTTTTTGGTTGTGTCTTTCCCTGGTTTTGGAATCAGTATAATACTTGCCTCCAGAAATGAGTTTGGAAGGACTGTTTCCTTTTCAACTTCATTGAAGAGTTTGTGGTTTGTGGAGATTATATCTTCTATAAATTTCTTATAGAATTCAGCTGTGAATCCATCAGGACCTGGACTTTTCTTTGTCGGTAGGCTTTTTATTACGTTTCATATTTCGTTGGCTGTTATCGGCTTATTGAGAGTTGTTATGTCTTCTTGGTTCAGTTTTGGTAATTTGTACCTTTCAAGGAATCTGTAAATATCTTCTCTGTCTTCTATTCTATGAACATAAAGATTCTCAAAGTAACTATTGATAATCTTCTGAATTTCTGTTGGGTCTGTGGTGATTTCACCCTTTTCATTTCTTATTCCATGTACTTGAACTTTGTCTTTCCTCTTTTTGATGAGGTTGGCTAGAGGCTTATCAACTTTATTTAGTCTTTCAAGGAACCAACTTTTCGATTTGTGGATTCTTTGCACTGTTTTCTTCATCTCAGTTGAACTAATTTCTGCTCTAATGTTTATGAATTCTTCCTGTCTTTGCACTCTGGGTTTCGTTTGCTCTTCTTTTTCTAGTTGTCGGAGGTGCAGCATTAGGGTGTTTATGTGTTCCCATTCTGTTTTCCTAATGTGTGTTTTTCTACAATTTTCCCTCTAAGAACTGCTTTCATTGCATCCCGTAAATTCCGATATGTTGTGCCTGAATTTTCATTGAATTGTAGATATTGAATTTCTTGTTTAATTTCATCTGTGACCCATCGATTGCTGAGTAGGCTGTTGTTTAATTTCCATGAATTTAGTGGGTTTTTCTGGTTTCTTTTGTCATTTAGTTCCATTTTCATTGCACTGTGGTCAGATAATATGCATGGGATAATTTCTGTTTTCTTGCATATCCTTATACATGACCTCTGGATTAGTATGTGGTTTATTTTAGAAAATGACCGATGTGCAGCTGAAAAAAATGTGGATTCAGCTGTGGTTGGGTATATGTCCATCAAGTCCATTTGTTCCAACCTCTTGTTCAGTTCTTCTACTTCCTTGCTAATTTTTTGTCTGGTTGATCTATCTTTTTGAGATAAGGGGGTGTTAAGGTCACCTGTTAAGATTGTGGTCTTAGATATAAGGTTTTACATGTCCATTAAGATTTGTCTTACATAGTTGGGTACTCCTGTGTTTGGTGCATAGATACACTGTGCCAGTCTATTTCTCTTAATTGGTGAATTGAGTCCATTTATATTCATGGTTATAATTGAAAAGTGTTGACTTATGTTTGTGATGGTATTTACCTGCTGTGGTTTACTCCTTTGTATTCTGTGTTTAATTGTCTGTCTTGCTTGGTGGGTTCCTTCTGTTCTCATTCATGGAGTTCTGGTCATTGTGGTCTCTCTCTAGAACATCTTTCAGCAGCCTCTGTAGGGATGGCTTTGTCATCATGAAATTCTTTAGTTGTTCTTTGTCAGGGAAGTATTTCACTTTTGCAGCAAACTTCAAAGAGTTTTGCAGGGTATAATAGTGTGGGCTGGAATTTGTTTTTGTACAGGACTTGAAGAACTCTGCTGCATGCTCTCCTTGCCTTCAAGGTTTGTGTAGAGAAGTTGGCTGTAATTCTGATGGGTTTTCCTTTAAATGTGATCTGCTTCTTCGCTCTAGCAGCTTTTTTTTAGCATATTATTTTTGTGTTGGATTTCTGGGATCTTGACTATTATATGTGTCAGTGTGTTTTTACTTGGGTTGAAGTTATTTGGTGTTCTATATGCTTCAGTGACCTGAATGTTGGATTGTTTCCTCATATTTCGGAATTTTTCTCAATTGCTTCTCCCCAAATTCTTTTTATGTCATTTGTATTGACTCCTTCATTTTCAATTGATACCAATTAACCTCATATTGTTCATCCTGGCATCATCTTGCAGATGATGCATTATTTTATCCTCCATTCTCATTGTTTTTAAGAGATCCTTTCTCACCTTTTCACTAGCTGCTCCAGCGTCTTCAAGATCTGAAATTCCATCTTCACTTTCACTCAAGCGGTTTTGTAGACTCGTGATTGATATTTTTAGTTTTTCTTTATCTCTTTGATTCTGTTTCATGCATTCTATTTCTTTTCTGTTTTTCTCATTCAAGGAATTTGTCATATTTCTGATCTCCTTTTTTTAATCCATGTCTTCTTTAGAGGTAGTTATTAATTCTTTTTCTGCAGATTCTTCCAAGTTGGGTTTTTTCTGTATATTTCCAGACTTGTTTCTGTATTTCAGATACAAATATTTCAAATAATTATTTTTTTTTCCAAAGAATTCCTTTTTGATTTCAGAAATTATTTCTGCTTTGAGTTCCTCATGACCTTTCGGCTGTTGTTTCTTTGCTTCAAATGCTGTTAATTCATACATTTCAGCTGGAATATTGCTCTCTGCACTTGTTCTGGGTGAGCACTGGTTTTCTCACAGACATTTCTGCATTTGGTTCTTTATTTCAGATGCTGTGTATTCAGATATTTCTTTTTTATTTCGAGAATTACTTCTCATCTGAATTCCTCTATACCTTTCTGCTGTTGTTCCTTTGTTTCTGGTTCTGTTAATTCATTCGTTTCAGTTAAGCTAGTGCCCTCTGCACTTACTGGTGGACTTGAGGCCTGAGATTGCATTTTTCTCCTTGTCTTTGTCATTTTGTATAGCACTGACCTCTGACTCTTTGTGTAGGGCTTTGGTGCAGCTATAACCTTAGTGTGTCATGAGATTCGGGTGCCAGTCTATTAAGTTTGAGATTGTCCAGTTATGCCTAGCCTGGATCTAGCTGTTGTGTTCAGTTCCTTTTTGCTGCAGCTCCTGTGGTTCCCCTCTGTTGGTTCCTGGCCAAGCTGCATTGTGTCTGGGGCCCGGGGAAGGAATCAGGATGGTCGGGAAAGGAGATTGCTGGGAATCGGTCGACCTGCTCTGGCTCTGAGGCTCCTCTCACATTTCTTTATTATAATGGTTAAGGAATAATTGACTCAATTTCCTTTAAAAATTAAACGTAGCACTTTGGCAAAAGAGTCAGAAGAGGAAAAAATAGTTTGTATGTTTGAATAACACTGATTAATAAGAATTTAATTATTGAACACAGGTACTGATCTGTGCAATTCTGAAAACATCCCACTGAAGGAATGTGCAGAGTTCTTTAACTCCACAGAGCTTAATCCCCTACTGTACAAATGTAATATGTAT
Source organism: Ctenomys sociabilis (assembly GCA_004027165.1). Classification (NCBI taxonomy): domain Eukaryota; kingdom Metazoa; phylum Chordata; class Mammalia; order Rodentia; family Ctenomyidae; genus Ctenomys; species Ctenomys sociabilis. The sequence goes on from PVKA01011189.1 coordinate 43,978, forward strand.
ATTTTTCTTTGAGATCAGAATACCCAGAAAGCCATAGAAGTATGGACCCTAGAAGTTAAAAATGATCTTAGATAGCACTTGCTCTAGCATGTGGTCCATTGTGGACAGAATGCCAGAGGCAAGTGGTAGTTAGAAGAGTCAAAAGGCCCTGAGTATTATTTATAAATATTTAATAATTATAGGAACACTAGGGAGTCAGGGTTGATAGTTAAATTACTTTTAGACTCCTGAAATCTATTTGTCTTCAGCTCACAGAACCCTGTAGGGGAATAAATCAGAAAATATTGATGGATTCCCCATAAAGAGTGAAAATAAGTTATTATCAGTGTCATCACTGCTGATAGTAACATCATCACAAGACTTTTGGATAATTTAACAAGACATAGGCTATTTTTTACTCTCTGCTCTTTGTAGGCAAAGGTTTACCATGGGAAGTTGGAAGGAAATATGATTCAGTAGCACATTTTTAATGTGCTAAAATATTTTCAAATGCTTTCCAATGCCATTTGCATATAAACAGTTTGTCTGCTAATTACAAATGATTTATTCAGTTATTAAAATAGATCCTACAGAACATGTGCCTTACAGTATTGTAGTGCTTACTGTTTCTTATTTTATTTCAAGATTATTGACACCTATTTACACTTGCTTTTTAATCAGTTCACTTGCCCTGCTTCACACACTAGTCTTCCCAAATATTGACTCAATAAATCCTAAGTGTGTTAGTTCATCTGTTACTTGAATTAGCTGTTCACTCTGAAGCCTAAGAGCTACTGGTGCTACTTGTATTCCTGTTTGCCCATGACGAACGAATGCCTACCAAATTAAAACCATGTTTTCATTTGCTTGCTTGCTTTTTCTTTCCCCCTTCCTACTTTATTTTTTCTTTTTAACAATTTCTTCCCAATTCACAATATCTATTGTGTATGTTAGATCTTATTTATTGTTTCAGTTTTCACAACAGGAAGACAGTGTGATGTTTACACATATAAGCCTAATCTGTTTCATGGAGTATGGTCTCGAGTTGCATTTGTTTACCTATAAAAGTCTCAAGTTTCTACTTCTTTATAGCTGAGTAATACTCCATTGTATAAAAATATTAAAAGCTCTTATATCTATTCCTTGGTTGAGGGGTATTTGAGTTATTTCCAGGACTTAAATATTACATACTGTGTTGATATAAACATAGATGTACATACATCATTATGATAAGATATTTTTAATTATTCAGGAAAAATATCCAGAAAAGGAATGTCTGGGTGGAACGGGACTTCTAATCTTAGTTCTTGAAGGAATCTCCATACAAATTTCCATGATGTTTGCTCTAGTCTTCAGTGCCACCAACAGGGAAGGATTGCTTTTTTCCAGCATCCCTTCCAGCATTTGTTACTGGTTGATTTTTTGATGATAGCCTTTCTTTCTGGCATAAGATGGAATTAGAGTAATCTTTTAATTTGTATATCTTAAATCGGCAATGATGTTGAACATTGTTTTATGTACTTAGTTGTTGTTTGCGTTCTTTCACGTGAGAAGTGTGTATTCATCTCAGATGTTCAATTTGGATTGGGTCTTTGAATTTGGGGAGTATGATCTTTTCAAGTCCTTATATGTTCCATATAAAGGTACAATTGGCTAAGTCTTTTTCCCAATCTGTGGGCTGTCTTTTTACTCTGTGGGTGATTTTGTTTGCTATGCAAAAGCTTTTCAAACAAATGAGGTCCCAGTTGCTGATTCTTTGAAATTCTTCTCATGCAGTTTGGGTTTTCTTCATGAACTGTCTGCCTACACTGTATTTTCAGGATTTCTACCTATTTTCTTTTCTAATTTATTTATTTATTTATTTATTTATTTATTTATTTATTTATTTATTTATTTTTGTCTTTTTTGAGACAGGGTCTCACTATGCAGTTCAGGCTGGCCTTAAGCTCACTTTGTAGCTCAGGCTGGTCTCGAACTCACAACAATCCTCCTGCCTCAGCCTCCCAAGTGCTGGGATTACAGGCCTGCGCCACCACGCCCGGCTCTTCTTTTCTAATTTAATATTTGAATCTTTGCTCCATTTTTACTTTAGTTTAGCACATTGTGATAAAATGAGTCTAGTTTTAGTCTTAAGCATGTAGAGAGCTAGTTTTTCCAGCACCATTTATTAAAGAAGCTATCTTTCTTCCAATAACTGGCCCCTTTGTCAGAGAAAAGGGGGCTGAGTATATTTGGAGGTATGTCTGCATCTTCTAACATGTTCCATTGATCCTCAGTCCTATTTTCTGCCAGTATCATGTTGATTTTATCACAATGGCTTTATAGTATATAATTTCAAGTAATGGATTGTAATGCCTCCTGCCTTGCCTGTTTTGCCCAGAATTACTATTGACATTCTGACTTATTCTGGCTCTAGGTGAATTTTAGGAACATTTTCTTCAATTCTAATGGTGAGGTATTCTAATGGTATTTTAACTGAGTTTACATTAATTTTGTGTAAAAATTGGGGGAGTATGGCCATTTTCACTATGTTGGTTCTTCCTGTCCATGAGCAAGGGATATTCTTATATTTTCTGATATCCTACTTGATTTCCCTTTTCTGGGAACTATAATTTTCAATGTATATACATTTTACTTTTTTGTTAGATTGATTCCTAAGTATTTAATTTTCTGGATGCTATTGTTACAGAAGGGAGAACAACTGATTACAACAGATATGCTATCCCAGCTAAAGTAGTATAATTAGCAACAACAATAGCATCATGCAGAGTTTACAAACTATAAACAGTGGTAGCTATTAATTTTGAACCTTAAACCATAAAAACAAAAGCTGCAGTTATATAACAGAACTGATGGCAAACTAGGCACTTGCATTCAAAGTGTTTGCTCTTAGCAGAGTGGCTTTACCTTTGGTGGGGAGATTTAAGGAGAATTCATTAAAAAACACCAGCTGAAAGAAGGGAGAGGCAAGATTGGAGGGAAAATGGTGTTGGTGCAAACTGTGGGAAACTGCAGAGGAAGTCAGAAGAGAAATAATGAAGGGACTGTCTGAATTTGGTCTCTGGGTTTGGGGGATATTGGATTAGATTTCTGTGGCTGGAATTCTCACCATCCAGTTAAAAAAGAGGAAAAAGAAGAAAAAATGAATAAAGAAAAAGAAAAGAGAGAGAGAATAAGAGCAACACTACCTGCATCTATACGTAGCATCTTTCTCCCAAGCACAATGCTGGTTCACCGAACTTAGCACCTGGCTCATACTGTTATTGGTGATTCAGACTTTCCCATGCTGCTAGTCCCACCTGTCCATCTTGTGCATCCTGGTTTGGACCCTACTGTGTCACTGCTGTTCCCTTTGGCCTCTTGATCTTCCAGGTGTTTCAACTGGATTGAAGCAGGGCACCAATAGTGATGGAAGAGGCCGCTGCTGTGCTGTTCACCTTGTTACGCTTGTTGAGACAAAGTCTTGCCATGTAGCACAGCCTGACTTTGAACTCACGTTGTTCTTCCTCTATCCACCTCCCAAATTCTGGGTCTAAAAGATTTGCCACCACACCCAGCTAAAAGCACAATGCTCCAAGTCAGTGACTACCCACTTCTCTTATGTTTCATAGTGGCAAGGGTCCCAGTGATATGGACCCATCCTTTCTGATTGTGAGGAGTATTGATAGATACATCACAGAACACTAAACAATCATCAAATTATCTATTTCCAATATAGAAAAGAGTGTTTACACTTGCATTTAATATGTTTATCTCATCCAATGAACAGTTTATTTTCAATGTTGAAGTGAAGCTTTCCCTGAAAATGTAATTCATGGACATGGTATAGCAAAAAGATTTTAGACTGGTGGGATCCTAATCTCAACTTTGCTATCAGTGAGCTTTGTGACACTATATACTGCTTCTTGGGACCTCATTTTGCTCACCAATGTTAGGATAAGGTTGAAGATGAGATTCTCTCTGCCACTTGCCTAATCCTATCTCCTGCCAATTTTTCAGTCCACTCTAGATGAAATAGTCTTATATCCACAGTCAGAAGGCCCTTTTAACCTCCTTCAAAATTGTCTTGGAATATACATGTTTGACCTTACCCTTTGCTATGTACTTTGAATATAGTTACAATGTGTACCTCAAATACTGATGTGCTAGAAGTTTGTTTCCAGTGTGGTGGCATTGAGGTGATGGAAGGTATATAAGGTGGGGCTTTGTGAAAAGGTAGGCACATGTCGTGGGTGGCTGTCCCTGTGAGGGGATTAAGGCTGATTTCTTTAGTATTTCCATTCTCGTGAGAATGGCTTATTGTGAAGTGGGTCTGCTTATCTTAGCTTCCTTGCTTGCTCCTTGCACAGCTGTGTGTCTCTGTGCATGTGGCTGGTTCTCTGTCATGAGGCAAAAGAGCCAAGGGAGTTCTCTAGGACTGGAAAATTCTGACACTGTGCCCTTGGACCTCCAGAATTATTTTTCTTATAAAGAGCCCAGCATCAATTGTTTTGTTATAGCAACATGAAACAGATTAATACTTTTTTATTTAAATGAAGATATTAAACAGCAAATATGCACCAAAAATGATGATATCGGGGCAAAAATCTTAATTAAACAATGCAATGTTTCCAAACCAGAAAGCCTGAGTTCTGTGTCTTTCTCTGCTTTTGACAGGATGGATGGCCTCTAGTGAGTCAAAGCGTTCTCTTGTTGTATTTCTAAATTGATTGGGGGTTTTAGACATTCACAATGATCAATCCTTAGTGCTACTGGGATATGAATGCTCCACAAATAACCTAACACCAGTAGCTGTGTATTGGGTAATGAATGAAATAATTTCACTAAAATAACTACTCTCATATTTGAGTTAATAATTTTATCTTCAGATACAATTTCACTTTTTCTTTGAATTATATTCACTGTATACCAACTTCTGATCTAGTTTTGTTAGAAACTAGAGACCTTTTGTAACAATTTTCTCCAGAATTATTCTCACCCACCTCCAACATCATTCTGAGAAATATTTTTCTTACATGATCCTTAACGTACAAAGATCTTTCAAGTTCCCCCTTCAACTGGTATTGAGTTTCACATGGCATGTTCCTATATGTAAGCCTTTCCTAAAAGATTTAGTTTACATTATTACCATTTTATCTTCAGTAATGCACTCTGTAATAGAAGCGGCTAAGTCAGACATCATTTTGTTTTATTCAACACTTTTTTTCTAAAAAGATCATACCTTATGTGATATACTCATTTAACAATTTTTATGCCTTATGATCTGAAAACTCATCAAGAGGAGCTGATTAGGAAACAGATTGTTTTCTGATCACTACTGTGAATAGCTTTATTAATTATTTTTGGCATTTCACTTAAAAATGTCAAAGGTCATTATTATACAGGAAAATATTTTTGATCAAGGAAATATGAAATCAATATTTGAATCTCTTTAACTCTCTCTTTTTAAAGTTGTGTATCTAAAGTAACTCATTTAAAAGTCACAATTTTTCATACTTTTTCTAGACTTAAGTTTTTTTAGCTATCCCCATGTTTTAATAGATACATACAAACCTATTCAATTCTTTATTTCTTCATTTAAAGCCTGTTTAACATTTAAATAATGCCTTTATAAAATGTTAGAAAATTGGATCCCTGAGTTTAATAATCTCACAAGAAATAAGAACAAAATGAGAAGAATTTTACTTTTTATTGGTCATAGTATTGAATTTATCTGCAGAATAAAATGAGATTGCATGCTTTATAGAGGGGCTTTATCAAATTACTTTACACAGAAACTTTAAAGGATTCTGCCTCTACATACTTTTTCTCCCTAACAGTTTATTTCTGAAAATAAAAAACCAAAACTAATGGTTTCAAACCATAGTGGGATGAAAAGTGAAAATGGACCACATTCAGGCCCCCCTTCTCATTATACGCTGATCAGAAAGAAGTACACATAGTCATTTCATGCAACAACTACTTTCTGAGGCTTTGGGATGTCCAAACCTGCCAGATGCAGCAGCGAGGAAACTTCCTGTCCTCAGGGAGCTGACACAGTAGGCTTGATGAGAAAAGTACACATCTCACCCCACCTAGAGACTGTGTGTTCCTTGGCTTTCAAAAGGCAGCACAAGGCAATGAACAATGTTTCAAAAGTAACTCAAAATGAGGACATCTAAGCTGAGGAAGGGCCAATGTACATTTGGGTTTGCATGGACGCTAGAGGTGTGGACGGAAAACTAAAGTGTGAGAAATGGGACAAAATGAGGCTCATGAGGTGCAGGCCTGGATCTGGACTGAATTTTGGAGCAAGGAAGCAGCTCACCAACATCTCCAGTAAGGCTGTAAATCTGCATGAGAGTGACCCAGCTACTGCCCTGCTATCAGGTGCTGACCAGGTCAGCTAAGTGAGGGAGGATTTTTGTGTTCCCTTCAAAGAGAAAAGTTCCTATTCAATTCTAGTACCTGCACCAGGAGAAATACAGATCTCACTATGGTTCTTCATTCTTCAGATTTTTCAAATGCAACCAAAAGCTCAGCTTTTATAGGGAATTTTAATATGAAATGTTGAGTCAGTTTTTTAAGCTGATGTGCAACCTAAGTTAAAGACACCTTATTGGTGAGATATGAACTAGGAATTACAGCTTCCAATTCTGAATTCTGTATTATAATAAAGCAATATGAAAAGTTTAAACCAGAGATTGCCAAGACCATCAGAAACTGGTTCTTGGTAGCTATGCAAGGAATTACCAGGAATTAGATAGAGACAAAAAAAAAAAAATCTATGGAAACTGAAAGAGGACTTGTTTGCTAGGAAATTCCCTAACAAATTGCAGAACTTGGAACTATTCACTTAATATGTGAATATAAAAATTCATGATGAAGCCTACTCCAACATTTTGAGTTTAGGATTCCAGGTTAATGAACCTAGAAAACAGTAAGTTCATGGATTTATGGAGAATATGTCCCAATTCATTTGGTATATCCTGGGATTTGCCGAGATACTAAAGGATATCCTGAAGCTAGTTGGAGACTGAAACAATAAAAGGAGACAGAAAAATGTCACAGTTGATTAGATACTTAACTAAGCTCCAATGTATAGATGCACATTCTCCACATATAGAAAGAATTTATGCAGGACCTTTCATTTTTGAACTTGGGCAGCAAAACAGATTGGCTCACTTTCTGAGTACGTACCACCCCAGGCTTGCTGTGCAGATGTGCACGCATTCATGCATGCATAGTGGTGCTGTTTATTTGGAAAAGAAAATGCATGAACCCCACATTTGGATTTCAGTGAAACAATTAATAATGTTTTGTGTGTGTTCCCAATATGGCATTAGATATAGCTATCCCAAAACATTCACTGTTCTTCTGAAATTTAAATTTAATTGAAATCTTGTATTTATTCGGGACTCTATGCATGAAAGAATTCAGGTCACCATGCCACTTCTCTTATGCCACTGCAGCAGTCTTCTTACGCATTCTCTTGTTTCGTTTTGCCCTTCTAAGAGCCATTCTCCTCACAAAAAGAATGTGGTTGGAAAACCTAATTCTGTCATGCCCTTTTTCAAATTTTTTCACTTTCTTTGTTGTGAATTTTCATTGTTGTATGTTTTTCGTACATCATAAATATGCTCATCTTAGAAGATTGGTATATACACACGTTGCACTGGTCCTTTTTATCTTCTTCTCCCTCCTCTTCCTTCTATCTTCCCATCTCTAAATTCCTCTCCCAACTGTCTCCCTGGTTTTTTATCATCTACCTTCTACTTTTCTTTAAAACAGCCCAACTCACTGGCTAAATATTGAAGTAGACCACATGACCATAAAGGATAAATTGAGTCATTCATAGGAAAATGTGTGTGGCATGAAACCACAGTGCAGTATAAAATGAACTGGACACAGAAGATTAAATACCTTATTGCTCTTCTTATGTAAGTGATCCAAAATACAAATTTGTGTTTCAATATGGGGAATAAAACACAAAGGTGTTTTACCACTTGCCACATCCCCAATCCTTTTTATTATTTTGCATTTTATTTTGAGACAGCGTCATGCTATGTTGCCCAGACTGATTTCAAACTTGTGGTCCTCCTTTCCCATCCCCCGGAGTAGAGGGACTACAGAAGTGCACCACTACAAATTTAAACAGCTTTGTTTGTACTTACAACAAAATTCAAAATTATTACCGTGGTTTATAATGATCCACTCTATGTCCGCTGCCCACTTCACTTCATATGCACTGCTGTCTACTATACTCACCAATTTCAGACTCCTTACTCATATTTTTTTCATTTTTTTCAACAATCAAAACTAGTTTACATCCTTGAGCTTGTGCACCTGCTTTTTTAGCTATTGGTGGTGGTTTGAAACTCCTTTTCTCCAATTCTTTGTTACATAGACCTTTATCATTTCTCAGGCACTAACAGCAGTGAGACCTCCCCCATGAGGTCTTCCTTTATCAATCTATCTAACATAGATACCAACTTCAGTACTGTTGATGTTTGGCTTGGATAATTGTTTTGCGGGGAAAAGGTTGCACTGAGAATTTATATAGAGTAGCCCAACCCCTCCCCGACCTCAACACTTGTTGCTTTTAGTTGTGCCAATTAAAAATGTCTCAAGACATCACGGGTTCCCACTAAGGGCAAAAATCATCCCTGGTAGAGAATCACTAGAGAAAGCAGTTCCCTGCCACTTCAGCTATATCTTATTACCCTGTTGTCTTAATTCTCAGACTTTGTCACTATCTGTGGTTACTTCATTTGCATTTGCTATCTGTTGATCACCTGCTTCACTTTTACTAGAAAAGAAACAATATTTCCAAACCATGCTTTGTTTCATTCAACACTGTATCCTTATTTTCCAGAATCATGCTGTATACATAGAGATGTTTAATAAATATTTACTGAATACATGCCAAGTACAAATGACCGATAATGAAAATCAGCTGCGTCTCATACACTGTTAGACTGAGGTAGAATAACAGTGAAGAAGACAAGATCCCTTGTACTCAGAGTTTTAGAACTACCATGAACTTCAGGATATGTTTAGTAAGAACTGCAGGATCCACATTATATATAAGGTGCACAAAACTAGCAATGTTATACAGTGCAGAGGTGAGTCTCACTCAGAGAAGAGTCATCCTGCCCCCAGTGAGAGTACTGTCCCTGAGACACCTGAACCTTGAGACACTGGCTAGAACATCCAATGTTCACTTGCAGAGCTGAGGTTAGTATCACTGGACATAGACCACATTGATTGATTTGGAGAAGGGAGTTCCACACACAGAATTCAGGGTACTTTAAGGAAAAGTATTGTAGTATGCTTAAGAGAAATGATACATGTCTTTTTTTTTACGTATTTAGTACAGGGTCTATAGGGTCTCACCATACAGAGTGGACTCAGGATTCTCTTGTTTTCAGCCTCCCAAGCGCTGGGATTACAGGCCTGTGATACCACACCAGTCTCACTTGCCACCTTAACTATCTTGGGGGCAGGGTTGGCACGGCACTCCAGGGACAAAATACATGTCTTTTATAACAGGGTGCCTTAGTTACTGTTTTGTTGCTAAGACAAAATAATCCAATACCCACAAGTTAATAGAGGAAAGTTTTATTTAGCTCACCGTTTGCAGAGGTTTCAATACATAGCTGATAGGCTCCAAGACAGTGTGGAATGGCAGAGGGGCATCACTAAAAAGAAACAATCCATGGCAAAGTAGAGCAAACAGAAGACAGCAAGCAGTGAACAAGCCTCAGTAGGAAAAAGGGATAATGGGCTTCTTTCTGGCTCTTATATTTTAGCCATTCTACCTGCCTTTAGGGCAGGCATCACTGGCATCCTTAATCCTAGCATCGCTCCATGAATTGGCACCAATATCACAGTTTTGATCCCAGCATCACACACCCTAGATCCAGCCGGCCGAAAAAGCCCCGCCTAGGACCTCATGAAGCTTAGTGGGATGATCTGGACACAAGCACAGGGGATCACCTAGGTAGGAAGGTAATGAAGATTTTATTTAAATATAAAAGTTGAAGAGTTGTATGAGCAAGTATCTATTTCGGTTATAGTGATATATATAATTTCTGGGCTATATTTGACACTGGTGTACATGACAATTTTATTCATAGTGTTTATCCTCAAAAAGAGACTTTCAAAAAATTAAAGTCTGTCACACCACTAAGAAGGTCACAGATGGTGAGCATGCAATTCACTGCATGCTCCTTTGAGGAATCTGCTCAACTAAGATCTATTACATGAAAAATAAAAACATGGCTAGAATGCCCAACTGCCACTTCTCTCCTTTACATTGTCTTGTGTTTCACTAAAGCAACAATGATCACAGACAGTTTTTGCCAAATTGAAGTTTACATAAAAGGAGTTTGCCCACCTTTGAAGTTTATATAAGTGGCATTAAACAATACATGCTCTCGATTGCATTCTTTTGCTAAGGTCCGTGTTTGTGACATTTGACATTCACCCCCATTACTTTCCTGTGGAAGTTCATTACCTATGTTATAACATTGTAGAAATACGTCAGAATATATTTGTTGATGCTATTTGGGTTGCTTCCTGGTGTGAGTTTCTATAGTGCTTCTATGAATATTCACATCCATGTGCTTTGTAGGTATATTTATGCCTTTCTGGGGTACAGACTTAGAAGTAAAATTGTTGCATGTGGTTATAACAGATACTGTAGAAGAGCGTTCCAAAGGGCTTGAATCAATTTGCTTGCAAGAGACTCCCCTTTCACTACGTCAGAAACAGGTCTTCATTTTCTTTTTTGACCTCCTTGTTCCCTCTCTTCCTTCTTTTCTTACTACCTTCTTAATGCGGTAACATCCAGGACTGGGAGATGATGCAAGAAGGACATGTGCTCAGGATGCTTAAAGAATCTACAACCAAGCATGTCTCTTCCCTTCACAAAAATTTACCCATCTGCTTATTTGTACCTACTTTAGGCCGGGTAATGATGCCCAAGTTGTATCAAGTCCAGGAAATTTAAATTGTCTCTAGAATATTGGGGGTATGGGAATAACTTACTCTGTAAATGTAGAGTGTTTCTTTAACTAAATCATAAAAAATTATTGCTGTTTTATATGAAAAGTTTATGAGGTCACAGGAACGCTTGCTTACTGTGCATATGGTAGCAGTTGTGCATTTCAAGTTAAATATAGGAGCAGTTCTGTCTGGAAAGAAGTAGTTTAAGAAATCAAGAGAACTATAAATGACCATCTGCTCCATTCTCCATTTTATTTGCTGAATTAACCCAGTGCAATATTTTAATGAATAATGGGTTGATATTCCATCTGCTCATTAATTTTTTCACACGATAGAATAATCCATCATTTTTACTGAGTGGAAACAATTTGTTACTTTGTGAAAATATTTTTAAAAATAGAGGCAGTGGGTGTAATTCAACTTTCCATTAATTTCACATGTATTTTGGAGATGGTGATACTTGGGAGCATCTTTTGACCCTGGGTCATGAGGCTAGACCCTCAGTGATATATGATGTGTGGCAGGCTATCTTTTTAAAATAAGTTGTGTTTGGGTTACTTTAAAAAGAAAAAAACCTGAATGTGATCAAATATTTCAGAGACATAACCGATATCAAAGATAATATAACACTTTGACAAAAAAACAATGTAAGGTTAAGTTCTTTATAAAACTATAAAACACAGCTCAGTGGTCTAACGTGCCTGCTTAAGAAAGCTTAGACAAGCGCAAAGAGTCTGAGATTTGATCCCTGACACCACGTGCCACACCTGCTCCACCCCAGTGTGGGCTGAGCCACCCACAAATATATTTATATATATATATTTTTTTCACCATAGAATAATCCATCACTTTTACCAAGTGGAAACAATTTACTACTCTGTGAAAATTATATATATATATATATATATATATATATATATATATATATATATATATATAAACTCATCTCTGATAATGACATATGATATATATATATGTATATCATATGTCATTATCAGAGATGAGTTTATGTATTCCAATTGTGAACTCACTGCCGTGAATCTCAAATTGGGTGTGTAAGGATGTGTGTGCCCCCATGCACACATACACCTGCATGCATTTAAATTAAAATTTCAATCTGTGTATGTTTGCTTTGCTTCTCGGTTGATGCTTCCATCTTTTTACTTCTCTTAAACTGGTGGAGCACACTGTATGCTTTCGGGCCATTTAGGGTTCCTGCGTCCTGGAACAGATGCCTGTTTAATGGCATGCTTAATGCCTGCTGTGCCACTTCCGTAAGTAGATTCCTTGAAATAGGATTTGACCAGAGGGTCCAAGCTGACATTTGGAGACCTGACGGGTAGAGCGAGAAGTGCAGAAGACAAGAAAAGGTGCTTTAAAATACTCTAGTATTGACAGTTTTTAAGATTTCTACATTATTTACTAAATATTTTCTCTCCTGGTAGTTCCCTAGCTCAGTCAGTTTTAAATATTTTATCAACACATTTTTTAAAAGCCTCCACTCTAGTTTTTATTGTCTCTATGACCTCAGGTTATTCTTAACTATCAGTTGAGATTTATTATTTTCTTTAAGGATAAGGACTATGTTGAGCAGAAAGAATAGAGAATAATTAGTAGCAATATTCCTATGGATTTCAGGAGGCCGCACTCCATTAATATCATCTTGCAAGAGTGGCTAAGTTCCAGCGACCACATCTCAATGCAGAAATCATCATATTGAAAGTAGGTAGACCAATTTAGAGACACAATTTTTAATCCCACTGGATTTCATGTTTATCTTTTGTCCTATTGGAATAGATAAAATGACGCCATAGCTATTTACTCATTAGGGCTCTTCCGTGGAGTGTTACATACCTACATCCCTTGGTCCAACAGTGTTCATATGATCTCCTACATTCAGTTTTTGCTTAATAACCAGTGTCTAATATAATCGGGGTGTTTTCACCCCCAGGTGTAAAGTAAATGATAATTATAAATTCTCATCCAAAGAATGTTCCATGAAAATTTAAAGACAAAACAAGAAAGAAATTCACAAAAATTAAATGAGTCAATATTTTAAATAGTCCAATATAAAAGGTTAGGCATTCTAGTTTGGTCAAATATGGAAATAATTTGTTTCACTTATACTATTCATGTATTTTAGTTCATTGAAAAAGAACTCTTCTGTTCATTTTTTCTTCTTAAGAAATTTGTGGCATACGTCTTGTGCGCTAGGTAACTACTTCAGAGGTAACGATACACACAATGTGTTGACTACTTTTATTTCCTTATTATTTTGTTATGATATTTATATAACAAAAAATGACTGGAATAACAGGGAGGTTTGTCCATGGTTGGTGTACCTGGGAAGATTTTTATTTTTAATTTATTATTCTTCATAAGCTGTGGTTTTGAAGCTGACCTTGGGTGTCTTTTGAAACCTGACTTTAGAGAGAAGCCACTGTGAGTGCTTCCAGAGTCAGCAACACATAGGCATACACGGAGAGCTGAAAGTTAATGCCAAGACCAGAGTCACTTGCTGTTGTCCCCAACATGTGCCATTTGATCCACCCACAGGGCCTTTGCAAGACTGTGCAAAGATTTTGTTCAGTTAGGAAACAAACATACAACAGGGGAGAATCATTATATTCTATGAAAGGTTTCCTATTAACTAAATGGGAACAATTCCATTAAAACATAATTTAATTGAAAATTTACAAAATTTAAATCTTTCTGGTAAAATTGCATGATAGAAAATGAAGTAGAGACAGTGATGTAGCTTTCCCTTATGTCTTTAAGGAAGTTCACATGTTATTATCTTTGTCTTCTCACCACTGACTTCCTAGTGACAACAGCATAGGACACACACACACACACACACACACACACATATGGATCTCAGAAACCGACAGGCAGACTAGTATGAACTGTGGCCTAGGTTCAAGTCTTGCAATTAATGACCTCTATCATTTGGGGAAATTTAATATTTCTGTGCTTCAATTTATGTGTGTGTGGGTCCAATTAACTCACCTCTGGATTAGTATGAAAATGAAGGTTTTATATCTAAAATGCTTAGTTCCAAGCCTGCCAGAGTTGGCACTCAATACAAAGTAGCTATTTTATATAGAAACTCTGGATTCAGCTAGAATTATTTATTTCTGTTTAGTCAATTTCTTTTTTTTTTTTTTCAGAACCGGGGATTGAACTCAGGCACTTGCACTTGCCAGGGAAGCGCTTATTCCACTGAGCCATCTCCCCGGCCCTAATTTATTTCTTTTTAAGCACAATTGGAGATAAGAAGAGAGGCTTGTGCATGAGTCTGAGACGTGCTTGGGGATTTCTCAGGCCATTGCTGATTCCTAGTGCCCCCTAGCACGATTTATTTTCTTCAGCGCTTCAGTGTATCTGGGGTTGATCTCCTGTGCAGTCAATCAGTCAATCAATCAATCAATTGGTAGCTAATTTTAAAATTACTTTGGCTTTTCCTTTGTTCCATTGTGTTAATTTATACCTTTATGTCCAGGAAGGACAAATAGCATTAGCAGCATGAAGTTTATCTGCAAAGAAATATGTTTGTCAAAATCATAAAGAATGTTCGATTATGCAGTATGTTCCAGTAAAAGTCTATGTTGATTATCATGTTAATTAGAATACCTGTGCTACTGAATGTTCTGTGCAATCACTGTTTTACTTCTTCATGTCTCAAAGTGCATAATTCGTAGTTTTCTGAAATGGAAGAGACAGATAGTACCAAATCTTTGCTTTATAGCTCATTCCCCAGAGAAGCTTATAGCTGTGCAGAAAAAAAGAAAAAAACCTTAACACATATTGTCTGAACTACACACTAGTATATCATAGATTTTTTTAACCTTATTGAGAAAAGCTCCAGGGCATTACCTATATGATTATCCAAATAAATATATCAGGCTTAAAACAAGCAAGAAATGAGAGGTATAGCAATCCTACTTTTCATGATTACCTTTCTGCTCTGCTCTTTTCTGCTCAATCCTTTGCCTATAAATGAGGATAACAAAAACAGATGCTTACTTAAAATTATAAAACAGAAATTTTAAAGAGAGCATTCAGAGAGAATGTGTTTTTTCCATATCAGAAAGGTGTCAGGAGAAAAATGCTCATTTTATTTCATAAAACTATACCTATATTTAATGTAAGGAGTATGCTTTGAACCATCATAAGCAGATAGGACCTTTACACTCAAAGAGCTCTGTTCTGTTTGATAATACAGGTCAGTGACCAACTATGTAAACTAATTTAAGGTGAAAGGAAATAGAGATGAAAAGAATGTGAAACCACAGTCTTTGGCCAAGTATCAGAGAAATTTGCACCAGAGAGCCCAGTTTCTTGGTGAATCATTAAAAATCTAAGCCAGATTTTCTCAGGCACCTGAGAGGAGTAAAGGAAACCCAAAAGAAGGATGTCATGAAGAAGTCATTGAGGTGTAGGCACAAGACCTAGGTCTGGCTGGGTAGAAAGAGCTTGCAGAGGGTGTGGAGATGAGCCTGTGCTGCCAGGAGGTGGGATCTTGAAAACAAATGCATAAAACTAGGCTTTATTCATGGTCAGGGCCCCCCTAAGGATTTCCAAGGAGGCAAATAATTTGATTGTGTCAGGGAAGTAACTGCTGTCAATTGGAGAAATTGATGCCCTAAGTGACAGAAGCGACTGGGCAGGCAAGAGACCAACTAAGTCATCTAAGAAATGGTGGGGACTCAATTTAGAGCATGCAGAGAAGAGGAAAGTTTTGATACTGGAGGACTTGGAAATGCACAATCATGAAGGAAGATATGTGAAGGCAGAGAAATCATGGTTGAAGACACCTGTGCTCATAAGAGATTCGGAGGCTGTCATGTAAGCTATGAGCTGAAGTAGGAAACCAGCTCGGGGTGTCCTGAGAGCCTCATCCCACTGGCTTGACCCTCCTGCTTTCAAATGTTCCACTTGGCTCCTTGCAGTAAGGTCTGTATTCGAACCTTCCATCTCTTCCCAGCATCAGACTGGTTGATGGGTTCTAAACCTGAGCAATCAAATCTCTTAATTTATGTGTCCAAATTCATTCTCCAATTTCATGGCTCATAAAGTCATCTCCAGATATGATAAATTTAGCTCCAGCACCAAACTTTCTACCCTGATCTCAGACTCCTATGTACACCTGTTCACTTGACATCTAATAGCTCAAAATCTGAACTCACAATGCTTCAAATGGGATTTCCCCTTAGTCCACATGCCCCAGTTGACAACAATTTCACAGAGAAGTGACTGGGGCCCAAATCCTTCAGCTCTGGCTTCCTCTGTTGCAGCAGCCAAAGTGACCCTTCTACAACTGATAAGGTGGCCCTTCTGGTCTAAATTCTCCAGTGGTTTCTCATCCCTCAGTACAGTGCACAGTCCCAACTGTGACTTGCAAGGTCCTTTCGGTGAATCGCTCCATCACCACTCTGCCCCAGCCTCGTGCCACTCCATTCCTCACTGCTTGCTTCAGTTTCTCTGATTCATTTCCCTTAGTTCCATGAATTCTTTAACTCCAGGCTGTCCTTTGCCTCAGAATCCTCTCACTGTTGGTCCTTCTTCCTACCCTGTGTTTCCAACAGAAAATCATAGAGCTCTTCTGTTATTTGTTCAGGTCTCTGTTCAAAAATCACATTATCTGGGAGGCACCACAGGGAAAAGAACCACCACCTCCATCCTGTGTGGCCTTGCCTCTCATGTGACTTGCATCACTGTGGGCCTGTCATATTGGGCTGTGTATCTTATTCTTTTCCTTCCTTCCCTCTTTCCTCCCTCTCTCATCCTTCCTCCTTCTCTTTCTTCCTTTGTTTCATTGCTGGAGATTGGACCCAGGGCTTATCAATGAACTACATTTCCAACCTTTTCTTTTCACTTACTTGCTTTTGGTTTTGAATTTTGAGACACAGTCTTGCTCAGTGGCCAAAGGTGGGCATGAATTTGCAGTCTTCCTGTTTCAGTCTGCTGGGATTATAGGAATGTGCCACCTCACTTGGCTTTATTTTGTTCATTACTCTACTGTTTCCATGACATTTAGAAAGTAGCCTGCTCTGTATTTAATAAATCAAATAATTTGAATACATTAAATTGAGGTGATGGGACAGCATCATTTCCCATAGTCACAAATCAATACAAATAGATAAACTCAGAAAGTTTCTTTGTATTCAGTCACCATGTGCAATTACTCTTACTAATATTGTTTAAGTTCCCTTTTGAAGAAGCTCTCTGAATTTTTAAAATCTATCTGCATGGTTTCATTTTCTATTAAAACACCCCTATTGTCAACACAGCAGTAAATACTAAATGTTAAATAGTTGACTGCTTCCTTATGAATATGCGCTGAGTCTAGGGAATTAATTGAAAGAAAGTTTGTCTTGAAAATTTCCTCCTCTTAATGGCTCTATAGGAAATAGTCAATAAAATGATATTTGATGAAGCATATTAGCCAGTTCAACCTGAGCATGATAGGGGCCCACCACTGTGCGAATCAATGACCATAGCAACGGGGAGGGTATCCCCCAGCTAAGGAGTTCACGATACAGGATACATGCTGGCAATAAAGAAGTGCAAGGGTCATTATTAGGGTACAGCAGGGACGTAGACCCGGTTTTCAGTTTTTGGAGAACTCACTAAAGAAGGAGAGAGGACAGTAAAAGTTTAGTGGATGGGATGTTAAGTATCTGAGGGATTAGGTGAGGATTTACAAGACCAGCTCAGGTTTGACAATGCAGTAGGGAAGGGAGGTATTGGTGCCAATGGAGAGCAGGAAGCTTTTCGGCCAGAGGAGCCACCATGAATGATGGAAAAGTCCCATGTTGCGACACTTTTTAAAACGTGGCA